>CM062296.1:551770964-551880964 GCA_031216915.1 Pictodentalium vernedei | reverse complement strand
TGTTAATTATCAGTTATTAAAGTGAACATTCCATGATGTAATTAAGTAATACTATATTAACAAATCAACTTTTAATCGGTGAAAATATACCTTGAAGTATAGCCAACGCTAGTTCGTCAATGTAGTACGAGTGAAATAACTGAGACAGTTATTTCGCTGGTGCTGCATTGACGAGCTAGTTAAGTAAGTTCGAGCAAGATACATTTAGCCCACAATAGTTTTTACTTGGGTATTCACCAACCGTCGGCTCTGCAAATGATCATCATCACACGCAGTGCTTTCCGCCCCAGTTCGTCAAGGTAGTTCGAGCAAGATAACTTTAGCCCACAATAGTTTTCACTCGGCTATTCGCCCTTTGCTCTGCGTAGCGTCCAAAACCGACCAACGCTTTTCACAAATAACCACCGAATCTGCGTGCTCATCAAAGTGAGCCTGTTCCTATGGGGCCGTGGACGGTGTATCTCGACATAACGGATGGAACAAGTAGCATAGAACTTGTTTACTATTTCCTAGTGTCATTCATTCATTCATTCATTCATTCATTCATTCATTCATTCATTCATTCATTCATTCATTCATTCATTCATTCATTCGTTCGTTATTAGTGTTACTAGTGTCATTCATTCATTCATTCATTCATTCATTCATTCATTCATTCATTCATTCATTCATTCATATATAGTGTTACTAGTGTCATTCATTCAATCGTTCAGTCATTCGTTCTCTCATTCATTCGGTCGTTCGTTCGTTCGTTCCTTCCTTCCTTCTGGGTGGACGATCGGATGGATGGATGTGTGGGTGCTTGACTGATCGAGCGTGTGGATGTGTGACTGACTTGCTGTTTAGGGTAAAAAATTAAAGTACCTCCACCTTATTTATTTTTGATCAAGAGCACTTAAACAATTCATCAGATAATTTATACCCTGTAGTGCCCTCTTGCGCTAAATCGTCAATTTAGCATCATTGGGGTCGTGAGCTGGAAGACAAATCGGTCTCTCAATAATACTTCTTATGAATGTCGTCTGTTGGTCGTTTTAAGGGCTGTTATGTTTATTAATTGTTAGTTATCAAAGTGTACATTCCTTGATGTAATTATGCAATATTATTCATTAACAAATGTACTTTTAATTAGTGAAACTATACCTTGAAATACAGCCAACGCTAGTTCGTCAACTTAGTACCAGTGAAATAACTTTAATCCCAAATTCTCACCCGGTTGATCATTGACCGTCTGCCGCCTGCCAAGTGTAACGTCAAAACTCTCAGCGCCATTGACAACTATTCAATTTTCAAGGTCTGTACACTTTTGTTTGTTTTTCGGGATTTTTTTTTTTTTTTTTTTTTGTCTCTGAAACAAGGCTTATGACCCCCTCGATGATGATAGTTCATTCATTCATTCATTCATTCATTCATTCATTCATTCATTCATTCATTCATTCATTCATTCATTCATTCATTCATTCATTCATTCATTCATTCATTCATATTACTCCACCTCGTCTTTTACAAATTGACTCACTCATTCTCTATCCTCATTGAATCCATTGTTTTACTGTAAAGTCCTTTAATTGTAAATTTATTTGTTCAATCATTCATCCAAGATACCATATCACTTTGATGTGATGTTAGGTAGGGTGATGTTGCACCCGACGTACTTGTATATAAACTACAGTGTTTTTATCCTGTTTGTACAGAAAATTTTCGTTTCTAAACAAACTCCCAATTACATACTATTACCGCAACAGACTGTGACTAGAAATGAAAAAGAAATAACGTCTCAACCCGTCCAACAGTTGAACTTTATCTGGGACTTAACCTCCTTTTATCTTCATCTTGGAACAATATATTGTAGTTATGTTTTATATATTTGTCCAGCGAGAAAGGATGGTAGTATGTTGGTGAATTATGGCGGGTAACATTACACTCGACGAGGTGCAGGTAGACGCAGAGTACGACTTTATTCAGCTCTATAATGAGAAAATATGTTCCTTGACAGAAAATGATGAATCCCCATATAAAAACCACGCAACTGACTGCAACTACTTTTCGCCTAGAGACTTTCAGTAAATGGTTTGTAAAATAGACGCAGGATTCTCAATATTCCATCTCAATTGCCAAAGCCTGAAGGCCCATTGGGATTCCTTTCAAAACATGCTATATGACCTACTAACAGGAAAGAACTTCTTCGACATAATAGGACTTACCGAAATTTTCCAAATTCCTCCAGAGATGTCGTTCAGTCTGGATGGCTATGCCCCGATTATTAAACGTATGAGACACGAGAATGATGATGGTCGAGGAGGGGTTGGTCTATATATTAAAGAAGGAATACCCTACAGAGTTCGTAATGATATTTCGTTCTTTATTCCCCATGTCTTCGAATCTCTGTTTATTGAAACTAAAGATAAATACCAACCCAGAATTATTGGCGTTATTTATAGACCCAACACTCCTCCTAAAGCCGACATCAACCTTTTCTTATCAAAATTAAATGAAATAACGAATGTTTTAAATGCCGAAAATAAAAAAGTTTATATTATGGGGGATCTTAACCTGGACCTTTTAAAAGCATCTACACACTCAAAAACGGAAGAATTTGTTAATCTCATGTTCAGTCAAGGCTTTCTGCCGTATATCACCAAGCCAACGAGAGTAACCTGTCGTTCTGCTACTCTGATAGATCATATCTTCTCTAATAATGTTCCACAAGCAGCATTACCTGGAATAGTCATATCTGACGTGTCAGATCATTTTGGTGTTTTCTATATTGAGGAAAACCCCAAACCAAAAGATACACCACACTTTACACTAAAAAGAATAATAAATGCAGAAAGAATAGTTGAATTTAAAACACTTATCTCGCAAAGTGATTTTAATCCTGTAATGCAGTCGAATTGTCCCAATGAGTCATATGAAACCTTTCTAAACATCTATATGGAAGCCTATGAAAGAGCATTCCCTCTCAAACGTGTTAGCCAGAACAAAAAATTTATTAAAAAACAGCCATGGATGACAAGGGGGCTTGTAATATCCTCCAACAACAAAGAAAAATTCTACAAGAAAAAACTCCATGCTCCCACCGAAAGGAACTCAGAAAACTATAAAAACTACTGTAGAATCTTCAACAAGGTAAAAAAACAATGTAAAGCTACCTATTATAGAGATATCCTAAACGAAAACAAAAACAATATGCGAAGAACGTGGCAGATTTTAAACGAAGCCATCAATAAAGGAAAACCTGAAGCCAGATTACCATCGTTCTTCATCCAGGACAACATCGAGTTAAACGAGCCCCATGCCATCGCAGAAGAATTCAACAATTTCTTCATCAACATTGGAAAAAACACATCCGAACAGATTCAGAAAACTAATAAGTCCTACACAGATTACATGGACAACAATGTCTCCAATAATCTCTATTTAATACCCACAAATCCCACAGAAGTCAACCGAGTAGTAAATAAAATGAAGCCAAAATTATCTAAAGACTGCGATGACATCACAACCTGTCTTCTTAAGCATACGATAACCGAAGTATTGGATCCTCTAACACATGTAATTAACAACTCTTTCCTAAACGGCAAAGTACCAGACAGGATGAAGATCGCGAAGGTGATACCCATATTTAAAGCGGGTGACGAGCACAGCTTTACAAATTACAGACCTATCAGTATACTTCCGGTATTCTCAAAAGTAATGGAAAAACTCATGGAAGTGAGGCTAGAGAGTTTCCTCAATAGGTTTAATATTTTATACCCTCACCAATATGGGTTCCGAAAGCGACATAGTACTATTCATCCAGTTCTTCAGCTCCTTAAAAGCATTGCAATAGAAAATAATAAAGAAGAAAAAAACAGCACCTTAGCACTGTTCCTGGATTTGTCAAAGGCTTTTGACACCATAAATCACGAAATACTATTAGGTAAACTGGAAACATATGGCATCCGAGGTGTCACCAACAATTGGTTTAGAAGTTACTTGTCCAACAGGTCTCAATATGTCACGTACGGAGAGCACAAATCGAACTTAGCCAAACAGAGTTGTGGTGTACCACAGGGCTCGATTTTAGGCCCTATTCTTTTTCTTTTATATATAAATGATATAAGTAACTCAACATCACTCAATCTTTTATCATTTGCCGATGACACCACTGCACACTGCCCGGGCTCCGATAATAATCCCATTACATCGTATTTCAATGACGAGCTCCAGAAACTATTCGAATGGTGCTCTGTGAACCAGTTAATGCTGAATGCTAAGAAGACCTCGTACATCATACTTAATCCAAATAAAGGTAGGAACAAAAATCTTTGTCAAGAGGTAAAAATAAATAACCAAAACATTAACAAAGTTGGGGCCACCGAAACAGAAAAATCTGTTAAATTCTTGGGAATTAGCATTGATGAACATTTATCCTACAAGGCTCACATATCCCGATTATGCTCGAAAATAGCACGCGCAAACTATAGTCTAAACAAAGTTAACAATATCCTCCCCCACGGAGCTATGAAAACTTTGTATTACGCCCTCATACATAGCCATTTGGTATACGGAATCCAGGCATGGGGCAACTCAAGAGCTATCAAAAAACTAGCTGTCCTGCAAAAACGTTCAATACGAATAATTAATAACAAAAAGTACAATTCTCATACAGATCCCCTGTTTAAAGAAAACCAAATACTCAAGGTTGATGATTTGTTTAGGCTACATGCTCTACTGTTCGTGTTTGACTGGCAGAACGGCAGATTACCGGTGTCTTTCAATGATATATTTAAAATTACTGACAATCCATCTGGTAGGAGAACTAGACAGTCAGGCCTCCTATACATAGAAAAAACACGGACCCAAACTCTGGATAAATTTCCTTTATACTCCTTCCCGAAACTATGGAATGCTCTGGACGACACAACTCGTAATATTAGCGACAGAAGCATGCTTAAGAACAAGCTAACTTCCACATTCATTTCCTCATATTCCAGTTATGTCAGCTGCAACAATCCCTACTGTCCTGATTGCACTTCGTAAACTTCGTAAATTGTCAAAGTCGTGGTCCGCGTCTAAATCTGGAATCCTCGTCTTGTGCAACCTGTCGCGCTTCCTCCTTACAGTGGTGCTATGTAAAATACTATATGGATATAAGTATGAACTTGCAAATAAAAGTCTACACAAATAAATCAATAACATTCGTCATCCTACGATGATGATGCAGCTAACGTAGACACCACACCCAAACATCATGACCAACCTCCTTGTCGCAGTCTAAACGATACGAACTTCACGATGGGACTTGTTGCCGCCCTCATGTGTTATGATAAGTAGTGGAGGGAGTCCTATAGGCAGGTTGCTTCTTGCCTACCTTGAATCACCGTCTTTCCGCTGGCGAAAATGAAACACTAATACTCTAATATCAGAAAAGTAATGATTCGATCGTCATTCTCCATCATGTGTCACATAATTGGCTCTCTGTTCATTCTTTCAGTCACAGTCTGTTTGCAATCACCCCATCTTCTTCCAGGGGGTGGCAGGTAGACAGCCAATCTGGCTATGCCACTTCCTACGGTATACTTCACATTACATTTGTGCAATATGTTTATTTGTAACCATTTTACATGTATGTGTACCGTGAATAAAGAATCTGAATCTGAATCTGAACAAATACATCAAATTGCGAGTCATTTCATGACGAATGTAATACGTTTTGAAAATTAAGCCCAGGTTGAATTTATTTACTGTAGTACGACCTGAAAGTTATATTTCGATCAGTGAACGGCACGACCATTGTGCCATCTATTGGTGTATAGTAAACATATCTTTAAAAAAATGTGTCATGCCACATTGAAAACATTTCAAAATTTCTCCATTAAAAACCACTAGATCCGAGTGAAATTGATTCACTTTTTGTATCCATCTGTATAGATTATATTTACGGAAGTTTACCAAGAGAAACTATACAGTTTTGTCCAATTTTAACTACAATGCCTAAACATTGCATCAAATTCCACGAGCGTTTTCGAACATTTTAGTCGCGTTTTTATATTAGTGGATCAAAGTAATTCAACGATTAAATGAATAAGAATTCATTTCTGAGCCAATATTCCACAAATATAACAAACCTATCATCTTTGAAATGATATATTGGTGTAAAACACATTTTAATTCTTAGTACAATTTGTGCCATGTCACCTAATTTTCAAGCTATAATTTGTACATTTTTTTCTAAGTTATAAAAACGCAGTTAAAAATTTAAAAACAGTTATCCAATAAAGTTTACATGGCTGATACTGTTAGATAAAAATGTTTTACAAATTTTATTGACATTTAGACTGAATGAACTCCATTTTTCTTGAAACGTATTAAGGTAATTTACACAATTTTCTTATTAAATTATAAAAATTCCTAGAAAATTCCCAGACAGTTCTCAAATCATGTGCACAAGGCTAGTACTCTTAGACAAAAATACTTTACACATTTTGCTGACATTTAGATAGAATGGATTTTATTTTTCTTAAAACGTTATTACAATATCTCATGGATATTTATTATTTAAACATAAATCTTGCACTGGCAACATAGGTGGCAACATCAGTGTCATGTATTCCAAAGCACACAGTTATATATTTCTATCCTGTGATTCCACTATACCTTGGTTGACATGTTTATAGGGGAAATATAAAAACTCTTATGAGAGACCATATGTCTTGATAGACCACACTGTTAAAATGGGCAGTATCTCAAGTCAGGTTATATTTTACTTATTTTTTGTCCAAATTATTGATATCAGAAAAATGTCAGACAGATTTTAAAAATGTCCGACACTAAATGATTTGTGATGGTCATTTTGTCAGACACTCTATAAAAAATTAAATCCAGGCTTGTTAAAAGATATCAATAATAAGTCCAGGGACCGAACTAGCTTCTAAAATACACAGTGTTTTGGACAGTGTGAGCCACACAACATAGCCTTCATCAGAAACAAAAATAAAACTAGCCACACAGTGTTTTGGACAGTGTAAGCCACACAACGTAGCAGTATGAAAGACAAGAGGTTCCATAGAACACAATGTTTTTAGCCTCAGTGTGAGCCACACAAAGTAGCCTTCAAATTGTCTATGGACACACATTGTTATTTTGTCTAAACAAGATAACCGTGTGTGCCTGTGGACAATTTCTTGACAAGCAATACATTATGCAGTTGAGATGTCCCTCAACATAGTGACTAATATTATGGTATTAGCATGCAGGCTTGATGAATGTGTTTAGAGTAACTACTCTTCAATGACAATTTATGAGGTGTGTTCACGTGGCTTTCTAGGTGGATATCAAATGCTTCTCAGAAAAAAACAACACATACATGAAGCAGTTTCTTTTGGAAGCCACATAAAATATGGACACCTGAAAACTGTGGCTAGACACACAAACAAGATGGAAATAACTTTGATCAGATTCAAAATTCATAATGACTGCATCACACAGTATCTCAAAAAAATATATAGCACGTGTGTGCAAGCAGCATTATGATACCCACTATTCTATTAATTTACATAACATGGCTGTGTGGTTATGGCTATGTAACTATGTGGCTATACTGTGTCTCCAGCAGTAGTCTTATTTGTGTGGCTTGCCACAGTTTTCAATTATCCATATTTTTTATGGCTTTCAAAACAGCTACATGTATGTTGTGCATGTCTTTTATGGAGTAACTTTTGATGTCTATCTTGAAAGCCACATAACCTTCAAATTGAATTATACCTCATACATGTACTTCGAGATTTCGGATATAATTTTTATAGATTTTTTTAAAGAATTTACCTTAACCCTCTGCACTCATTCAAGTACACTCAAAAACCCAGGATTTTCAATGATACATACACGTTATTGACATTCAATGTGAAATTTTCATTTGACCCCATGTGTGTAACTTGACATCACAACATCATGTTAAACACTTGAACAACCTGAAATTGCCAAATTATGTTATGGCAATCATGAATTATTATTTGAAGAAAAGTTTATTGAAATGGAAATTGATCATATTAAAAAAAATTCGTTTGAAATTTTATTATACTTTCTTTTTTGACTCAGTGTATTTTTAGCTTCTGGGGTTTCCATGGGGGTGATGAGAATTTTTTTTGTATAAATTCACTACTTATGACCTATTACTACCTCATGAAATTTGGTTCAAATCTGCTTCATGGTTTAAGAAATAGAAATTTTGGGCGTGGCAAAAAATGTTGCGCCTCCTGGCTCCAATAATGATGGCAAATATGGCAGAACAAACTTCTCTTGAACAAACTTGAATCCAAATCACACAGCGATTTAGATTCAAGTTTACCAAGATTTTGCTCATTTTAGGGTGTGGTTCAACACCCCAGGGGAGGAGCAACTTAATTTGAGCAAATCTGAATTGGCATTGGGTAATAAGCATTTACCCTAAATTTGAACCACATTGGTTCAGTGGTTTGGTAGGAGAAGTCGATAAGGTAAAAAGTTTAGAAATAATTATTCATTAACCCCATTGGCTTCAGTGTTAAAAAATACCGAGTCATTATTTTTCAAAAGTTCTGGAAAAGTACCTTATAATCAAACCGATTGGGTTTATTTTCACCATTCTATTCTGCTGGTCCCGAGGAAGCTTCATAGCAAAAAAAGAGTATCTGTGCCCAGCAGTTTTGGGGATATAGCCACTTTTTAAAAAAATCTATTTTTAGCTCCTGTGGTTCCCACGGGTCAGCGACAAAATTTTTTCCCCCATAAATCAAGTACTTATGACCTATTACTACCTCAAATCCAATTTGGTTCAAATCGGCTTCACGGTTCGTAAAATAGAAATTTGGGGCGGGGCAAAAATTCCAGCCCCTCCCATAACTATGGCAAATATTGTCACACAAACATCTCTTGAGCAAAGCTGAATCTACACCTCAAAAGGATGATATATACCAAATATCAAGTTTGTGCTACTGCTGGTTCATGAGGAGATTTTTCAAGATTTTGCTCATTTTAGGGCGTGGTTCGCCACCCCAGGGGAGGAGCAACTTAATTTGAGCAAATCTGAATTGGCATTGGGTAATAAGCATCTACTAGTACCCTGAATTTGAAGCAAAATGGTCCAGTGGTTTGGGAGAAGTTGTTAATGTAAAAAGTTTACGCCGGACGACGACGGATGGATTGTGATCACTTAAGCTCCCTCTGAGCTAAAAATATTATTTTATCCTTTTTTGCACAGAAATGTTGAAACTAGAATTATAAATAAAAAAAAATATGTAAAGAAAAAAAGTATGTTCAATGACCTGAGGGGGCGACACCCTCACAACCTCCCCACGCCCCTTCAGCATGAGATTGTTTTTCTTATGCCCCCCCCCCCCCCAACCCCCGATACTATGTATGAACACTCTAAATCTGCCTCCAATCAACTACACGTAAACTGAAAGATAAATAATTATATCGATATAAAACGACAACCAGAATTTATCATGCCATCACACGCAGGGTGTTATTATTGAAAACGGGACAAATAATTATAATAATAATAATAATAACTCTTTGGCCAGCCGCTGATTTGTCGCGGTCCTCATAAGAAGAGGCCATCATTCCCCCTGCACCCCACCCCCTCTTCCCCTCCTCTCCTCCCAGCATTCAGATATAAACTGCTTAATAGTGTCCCTCACTTCCTCTTTTTCAATTTCTTCAATAAGCATTCCTACCCTCTCCCTCGTGTCCCCCTTCAGCCATCTATCCTTTGTTTCACCTAATTGAAATAGGTGTCACATAAATGTTCGTTTCTGATTTTTAACTGTGTGTGCAAGTTTGTCTTCAAAGTATTAATGTACATGTAGACTAAAGGCAATTTTCGGATCTTCGTCAAAGTTTTGTTGATTAAAAATATCTTGGGTTGCCCCTCTTCAAAAATTCCTGGGTCCGCCACTAATATCATATGTACATATAATTTATTTTACTGCCTACATGTACTGTGTAGCGAATTTCCCATTTTCGTGAGTTGTGACCCTTTCTTTTTTTATATAATATATATATAATATTACGTTTCCAGACCCCTGTGGTTCGATCCGGTGAATGGCGGCGCTTCGACAGGTTCTGAGTCAAATCGCCCCAGTATATTTTTCTGGGTCGTCGCCCCAGACTTGGGGCGACTTGACCCGGCTTTGTGGGGTGACTTGACCTGAAAAACTTTTTTTATTTTGTTTTAGATTTTTTTTATTGAAATATAGTTTTTCATGATCAATTATACTATTTTCACATAAAATAAATTAGTAATGTACATTGTCGAATAATAATCGTGATGGTAATCGTCCCAGTTTACTTTCAATGGATGAGAAGAAAGGTTTCACGCTTACTTTATAAGTTACTTTCAGAATCCTTTTGTGAAAAAATATCCATGACAAGCACGATAAAAATTAGCGGTACTTCAGATGTATATGGACTAAATTGACACCATTGAATCGGGATACCACCGTTTGTTTAATTATTTGTATGTACAACAATCACAGTCTTCTGAAAGTTGAATGTGTTCCCATTGTCTCAAAAATATATCTTATGGCCCCCTCAATGGAATGAGCTCATTCCAATGAGGGGTCATAAGCTATGTTTTTCAGACAAAAATTAAAACATAATCAATTTGAATGGAGATGTTTGTATAAATATTTAGCACAGACCGGTTTGGATAAAATTGTGAGTGCTGGTTTGGGCTTAATATTTCGAGTCAGCGTACGTGTATCTCTTTAACCTGAATATCAGTGTTGGTACATGTAAATTGTAAAACCGGCAGAATCAGCTGGCAGAAGGAGAGGTGTGAGGTTGTTTCCGTCCTAGTCCAAACTTGGACCCACAGTCCGTAATATAATTTTTGGGATTGGTACGTCCTGTGCAGTCCGTGATATAATTTGTGGGGTTGGTACGTCCTGTGGCACAGGACGTACCAACCCCAAAAATATATTACAGACTGTGGGTCCAAGTTGGGACTATTTCCGTCTCAATTCCAGTTTCGATCCAGGGAGAATGTGAATTGAGGCAAAACAACCAGGGACCGAAGGGTGCGTCGAGTTACCACATAGAACTACATAGAACTATATAAATATCATACCGACCTGAAGATAAAATTTGCATACAGGGAAGCAAAATATTTTTAACTCTACCTAACGCTAGAGGCAGACAACACTCATAAAAAAATTCTTGTATAACTAAAAATTTTCATTTTTTGCTTCTAAGACATAGGTTATGACCCCCTCATTAGAACGAGCGTTCCAATGAGAGTCATATAACCAATGTCTTAAAAGCAAAAAATGAAAAAAATTGAATTGCCATTAATTGTTTTCAATTTTGTCCGACATTGGGTAAACGGTTAACTGTTCGGTTCAGGGTCATTTCGGCCTCTGTGTTTTTTTTCGTGACGTTTCAGCCTCGACCGCGGCCGAAACGTCCCACCTCTCGGGGCCGAAACGTCCCCATTTTTTTTTTACTTGAATTTCAAAATGTAAGTGATAAAAAAACTGATAACTTTTGAGATGACAACTTACCTTCGTTAGGTTAACCGTTTATAAAATTAAATCCTCCCTTGAATAAGAAAATTCAGAATACCGAATTTAATCCTCAACTTAACAATAATAGAACAAAACCACACGTCACCAAGAGGGGAACGGGTCAACTCGCCCTCGGGTCAACTCGCCTGGGTCAAGTCGCCCCCAGATAATTTTTTACCCAAACTGGCCTCCAATATTTTTTCGTGTCGGCGTCCCTTATTTAAAATTCTAAGACTTCAGTGAAACCCATTAAGAAAAGGTATTAGATGACACCTCCCCGGCCTGTGATGTTGTTATTTCCAATTAATATGAACAAAAGTTTAATTCTCCTCCATTGTGGCGACTAATTAAGATATTGGCTGACAGATATATTGATGTTGTAAAATGTAATTGAAAAGATAACACAAAATGCTATCAATAAATATAATTAATTCATTTTGTATTCTTTTTCTCGATTAATATTTGACACAGACTCCAATGATAACAGCTATAAAAACAGAACAGCTATCCGAAAATTCATTTCATCCCCCTCTCTGGTTCAGGAACAGGCACGGATACTCTCTGAGCAAATTCGCAGCCTAAGAGAAGACATTAGGGCAACAATTGAAGAAAGTAGAGACCACAACAAGACCACGACGGCACTCACAGAACAAAGCAACATCCACAGCACCAACACTCCTGAAGCAGCAAGGACTCGACCATTCCACCCCAGTCAGTCCTCCATTATCAACAGCCCAACTACACCAACAACTACCACAGTCTCTCCTTCCCAGCCACCTCCACCTAAAAAGAAGAAAAAACGGCATAGACGACGCTAAACCATCACAGACATCTGCCGAGTACTTGAACCTTCTCCTCCTTTGACACACCTAGGCATAGGAAACCAACCACCTACAGTCACCGAGGGTCGAAAGGGGCTTGTCCCCCATATCGTCCCTGCGCGTCAAACCATTTCGTTCGAAAATTATATGGTGGTGTGGCTTCACTTTACACGGTCGACCAGACAAGGGCTTGATGTATCATGGGAGTAATACATTTTACCTGGTCAAATTTTGAATCATTTAATTGAGACTAATTGAGTTCTGGATTACATTGTGTTAAATTTTGTATTCGGAATATTAATTAAAAGTTTTATTCACTTTTTAAGAGGAGGCCGGTTAGGGTGTAATTCTTGTGCTTCATTTTCTTGGAAAGGATTTTTTAATTCTGGAATTTTCTCAAAGGATGTTTGTGTTTTATTTTCTTGGATAGGATTTAATTTTTTAAAGGAATTGAAGATTTTTTAAGGTAATAACTTAGTTGATGAGATATGAGACGAGATTTTTGAAAAAAAAACGAAAAAGAAAAAAAAAATTCGGGTCATTCGCCCCCGATTGGCGGGTCAACTCGCACCCAAGTGGGGGCGAGTTGACCCGGAAAATTTTTCGGGGACGAGTTGACCTGAGGGCGAGTTGACCTGTAACCACCATGAGTCGCGTTCTGTTATATATATATAGTTAAAAAATATTCCAAATTTGTCCAGGTACCCACAGAGAAAATAAACCAACTTGAATTGCCGAACAAAATAGCCAATCAATGTATTTCAAAGTCTTCTCCAATCGGGAGAAATTTCCAGTTGCCACGCCTTGGTCTTTTCGACAATCAGAAGGTGCGGACTGTCCACTGTTGAGTGAAGACACAACACCGCCCACCCGTTTTGTTTTGATAATGAGAACAAATTTTAGGCTACCTGTTCTGTTTTGATAGCAGTTATCATTGTGGGTCGGTGTGAAAAAATATCGAGAAAAGAAATACAAAATAAATTAATGATAGTTGTAATTGATGTCCTGTGAGGCTGTGTTATCTTTTCAGTTACATTTTATAGCACCAATGTATCAATCAGCTGATGTCTCAATTAGCAGCCACTATGGAGGAGAAT
Source organism: Pictodentalium vernedei (assembly GCA_031216915.1). Lineage (NCBI taxonomy): Eukaryota > Metazoa > Mollusca > Scaphopoda > Dentaliida > Dentaliidae > Pictodentalium > Pictodentalium vernedei. The sequence goes on along the minus strand of CM062296.1, from coordinate 551,867,515 downwards.
GAAACCTTTGTTCCAATTGTCTGGAAATTACATTGATCATAGGGAGGTGTCATGAAGCACCTACTCGTAATGGGTTTCACTGAAGAGTCAGTCTTATTTATTTTAACATATGGAGGCCGAAACGTCCCGGGTCGAATCGTCCCGGGGCCGAACTGGTAAAAGGCCGAAACGTCCCGCTCCCAAATGTTCACCATTTAGATACAAATTGGCTGGGATGCGTCCTTTCTATGTAGGTCTTTGTGGTTCTATGTGGTAAATCGACGCACATTTGACAGAATGAGAAAATAAAAAAAAATTCTTACCTTCCCTGCAAACACAATTTTATCTCCTTTTGGTAGATATCGAAGATCGGACACGAATCCGCTGGTAAAATACGCATGAGCTTCCAAAGATTTATAGTTTTTAATCTGATCCAACGTATCAGCCCGGGTAGGTTACAGCACTGTCAGCAGGTAATCCCTTGTTGTCAAACTTCCTGTCTTCTTTTGTCAACAAATATGGGTCAACTCCGCCAATCATGTCAAGTTTTATTTTGGACGGACGGACGGACAGAGTGCAATCCTATAGTCCCCTTACGGTTTCCGTAGGGGACTAAAAAATGAACGACAAATGCAGCGCAACTTGCGTTTCTTTTGTGTTGTTGTGGTTTCAATTTTTGACGGAACCTGCCAGATGACGCCATATCCGATATCTATGGGTGACGCTATTCCTGCACGTTCACCTGTTCCTTTTTCAGAAATCTAATTCGATTTCTACCAATGAAAACAATACAATTTGATCAACTTCGACTCCTGTTTTTGTCCATGGTGTTTACTTCCGGACACAGATTTTTGGATTACATGGATATATATTTTTCTGAAATATTTTAAATTTCGATGTTATATTTTCGCACACACACACATGTTACCATTATGCTCTCTTCGTTCGCGGCCTTCGCTTGAATTCCAGCTAACCAAATGAGTAATGTTACAGTAGCCACGGAAAGCCCATCAATAAAACCAGTGGACGGGACATCCATTGGGGCATTGAAAATGTGAAAACGTTGCGATTGAAAGCAGTATTTGGTATTTTTTTAATCATTACTGATGATCGGACACGATCGGACAATCGTCTTTCCAAAATATGACGATGTCAGATGATTTTCGAAAAACATGTCTCAAAACAGTCACTAACATGCCGCCACATAAATTAGTTTGGCGCAATATATCGCTCGTTACTAGGGAGGCACGTTGGTTGCTAAGGTAACCAACTAGCATCATTGCCGACTCCTTGGGTTAGATCCCTTGTGTATTATAGGTACATATATTGAATTTAGTCAAAATTGTCCTAATAAATAGCCCATCGCTAGGGAGGCACGTTGGTCGCTATGGACACCAACTGACATTACTACAGACTCCTTTTAGATCCTAAGTGTATAATGGGCCCATATATCAGACTTGGCCAGAAATGGCCCAATAGACCATCCGTTGCTAGGGAGGCATGTTGGTTGCCAATGAAACCCACGGACGGCATTGCAACTCGTTGGTTTAGATGTCTAGTGCATTATGCGTTCATATATCAATATATCAAATTTGGTAAAAATTCACCCCGTTTTCGACTCCATGGTTTAGATCCCTAGTGCATTGTGGGTCCATAGATTGAATTTGGTTAAAATTGACCCAATAGGTCGCCCGTTGCTAGGGAGGCACGTTGGTTGATATGGAAACAAACTGACATCATTACCGACTCCTTGGTTTGAATCCCTGATGCATTATGGCTCCACATATCAAATTTAGTCAAAATTGGTCCAGTAGGTCGCCCGTTGGTAGAGAGGCACCTTGGTTGTTAGGGAAACCAACTGACGCCATTTTCGATTCTTTGGTTTGGATCCCTAGTGTATTGTAGTTCCATACATCAAATTTGGTCGAAATTGGCCCAAGTGGCCACTCGTTGCTAGGGAGGCACGTTGGTTGCTAGGGAAACAAACTTGCATAATTTTCGACTCCTTGGTTTGGATTCCTAGTGCATTATGGGTTCATATATGAAATTTGGTCAAAACTTGCCCAATAGGTCGCCCGTGGCTAGGGAGGAACGTTGGTTGCTAGGGAAACAAACTGACATCATTACCAACTCCTTGGTTTGAATCCCTGGTGCATTAAGGGTCCACGTATCAAATTTAGTCAAAACTGGCCAAGTAGGTGGCCCGTTGCTAGGGAGGCACGTTGGCTGTTAGGGAAACCAACTGACATCATTTTCGATTTTTTTGTTTGGATCCCTAGTGCATTGTGGATCCATATATCAAATTTGGTAAAAATTGACCCAAGAGGCCGCCTGTTGCTAGGGAGACACGTTGGTTGCTAGGAAAACCAACTGACATAATTTTCGACTCGTTGGTTTGGATTCCTAGTGCATTATGGGTTCATATATGAAATTTGGTCAAAACTTGCCCAATAGGTCGTCCGTTGCTAGGGAGGCACGCTGGTTGCCAGGGAAACAAACTGACATCATTATGGACTCCTTGGATTGAATCCCTGATGCATTATGGGTCTACGAGTGAAACTTAGCCAAAATTGACCCAGTAGGTCGCCCGTTGTTAGGGAGGCACATTGGTTGTTAGGGAAACAAACTTGCATAATTTTCGACTCCTTGGTTTGGATTCCTAATGCATTATGAGTTCATATATCAAATTTGGTCAAAACGTGCCCAATAGGTCGCCCGTTGCTAGGGAGGCACGTTGGTTGCTAGGGAAAACAAACTGACACCATTACCGACTCCTTGGTTTGAATCCCTGATGTATTAAGGGTCCACGTATCAAATTTAGTCAAAATTGGCACAGTAGGTGGCCCGTTGCTAGGGAGGCACGTTGGTTGTTAGGGAAACTAACTGACATCATTTTCGATTCTTTTGTTTGGATCTCTAGTGCATTGTAGATCCATATATCAAATTTGGTCAAAATTGGCCCAAGAGGCCACCTGTTGCTTGAGAGGCAAGTTGGTTGCTAGGAAAACCAACTGACATAATTTTCGACTCGTTGGTTTGGATTCCTAGTGCATTATGGGTTCATATATGAAATTTGGTCAAAACTTGCCCAATAGGTCGTCCGTTGCTAGGGAGGCACGTTGGCTGCTAGGGAAACAAACGGACATCATTACCGACTCCTTGGTTTGAATCCCTGGTGCATTAAGGGTCCACGTATTAAATTTAGTCAAAATTGGCCCCTGTTGGTGGCCCGTTGCTAGAGAGGCACGTTGGTTGTTAGGAAAACCAACTGACATAATTTTCGACTCCTTGGTTTGGATTCCCAGTGCATTATGGGTTCATATATCAAATTTGGTCAAAACTTGCCCAATACGTCGTCCGTTGCTAGGGAGGCACGTTGGTTGCTAGGGAAACAAACTGACATCATTACGGACTCCTTGGATTGAATCCCTGATGCATTATGGGTCCACGAGTGAAAGTAAGTAAAAAATTGGCCCAGTAGGTCGCCCGTTGCTTGGGAGGCACGTTGGATGTTAGGGAAACCAACTGGCACCATTTTCGATTCTTTGGTTTGCATCCCTAGTGCACTGTGGATCCATATATCAAATTTGGTCGAAATTGGTCCAAGAGGCCTCCCGTTGCTAGGGAGGCACGTTCGTTGCTAGGGAAACAATCTGACACCACTACCCGACTCCTTGGTTTAGACCCTACTGCATTATGGGTCCATACATCAATTTTGGTTAAAATCGGTCCAATAGATCGCCTGTTGCTAGGGGTGTTGCGTGTTGCTAGGAACGTCACATGATGTAGTAAATTGTAAATTAGTCTGACTCCCAGAAAATAATGGGAGAATATCTCAATAGCACCCCACCCCCACCCCACCCCACCCCGACCCCCTCCCAACCCCGACCCCCCCCCCCCCCACGCCTCCTTCTTTGTTACTTCCCTCAACTGATGGTTCAGTCACTTTACCCAATTGGTATCCGAATGTTCCTCTGAAAACAATTATATTGGCCCTTTTTGTTCTTGGGAAGATTCCTCGAATAAGAGCCGTTCTCGCAAAGTCTCTTCTCGGGAGTTCCTTCCGGTGAATAAAAAAAAAGTGTTTATAATATAAAGGACTCGTGAGTTCAGACGCCTCCGGCGTATGAACTCGTGCGCCTACGGCTTGATTACCCCTGTACTCCCAACTGCCTCCCTATTCCCACGCTTCTTCTCTCCTCCCACCACTCGGAGACGAACTGCTTGATGACACACCTTGCCCCATTCTTCCCAATCTCTCCGATTAGCATATTAATCCTCTCCTTTGAGTCTCCCACTAACCACATGTCATTCATTCTCTCATCCCACTTCCCCATTATGCTCCAAGTGAATCTTATTCTGTTAGACTGGTATTTTGGGCATTCTAGAAGAAAATGTTCCAGGGTCTCCAACACGCCCAAATTACACATCTGGCACTCCTTTTCACTGTTTTTCCCAATTTCCCATCAGCTCCAGGGACCGCGACCTCAGCTTGAACAACATTGACCCCCAAAGGTGCCATCAAGGTACTCTTCAAAACCAGGCTTCTCTTTATCACGCAGGCCATCCAAAGACCTCTTTGATTTGCCCTCCTCTCACCAATTACGGTTACAATCCTTCATGGCCCTTTCTCTAACGATTTTTTTTACCCTGGTTTGCCCCAACGTCTAGGTCCGAGATCTCCAATGAGTAGGCCTAGTTCTCTACTAGCTCCCCCACTTCGACCATCCACCCCGTCTTGATATTTGAGTTGAAAATTCTCAGGAACTACTTTACACCATCGGCTGTCGGGGAGATTTACCAAATAAAGATAACCGAGTTTCAATAGGTCTATCCTGTCCTTGGTCCTCATCCACCCAAGCTCACCACTGATTGCTTCTAGCGCTGCGGCATTACTCTCGACTCCGTTATCTATCGGCCTGCATCGTTCTGCAGGATTTCCAAACTCTTTACGGCCATCAGGTTTAGGGGTACCACTTCCGTACTGTATGTTATACTTGGCAGACCCACCATTTCCCAAATGGTTTTCCCCGCGAAAACCATATTGAAACTGTTTCTCCCTATAAGTTTCATTTGGTTAAGGATTCGCTTCCCCCTCAGAATCAATTTATTTGTGTGGTTTCGGTAGATGCCTCTTCCTGTGATGTTTATATTTACCCCCAAATATTCGTAGTCACCCGTCTCTCCTACACTAAGAAGTTTGCAGAATGCAGAACTCCCCCACTCTCCACCTTCGTCTTTATTGAACGGGGTCTGGACAAAACGTTCGATCGCCAAAATGTCCGAGACAAAATGTCCGATTTTCTGGACGAAATGTCCGATTTCATTGGACGAAATGTCCGATTTTTTGGGACATAATGACCGATTTTTTTGAGACATACAGTCGTTTGTCCGGTAACGGTTTTGCCCGGTTACGCAAATCTCATAAAAACAATTTAGTTCTATTAAAAACGAAAAGGTTATGAAGAAAAATAACAGCTGTTATTTGTTAATACATTATCCATGTTTAAAAAATGTAGGTTACTAGCAGGGTTACCCGGCGTTGCTCGGGCTGAGGAGAGCATTAAAATTACCCCCAGTAGACCCCTTTGAAGACCTATATCGGTGAGAAAAAATTTTGGTCATAACTGTTGGTGCCCCTCTACACCCCCACCCCACCCCAGCCCAGCACTTTTTAAACCTCACCATTAGATTCCTGGTAAAAAATTACCCCTAGTAGACCCCTTTGAAGACCTATATTGGAGAGAAAATTTTGGTAATAACTTTTGGTGCCCCTCTACACCCCCACCCCCACCCGATACTTTTTTAAACCTCACTATTACCGACCAATAAGTATATTCCAGTATTTTCTAAAATTATGGAAAAGATTGTGTGCAACAGGCTGACAAACTTTTTAACCAATTTTGACATACTCTCACCAAACCAATATGGTTTTCGGAAAAAAACATTCCACCACTTTACACCCAGTTATGCAATTACTAAAACACATAGCAACCTCAAATAATAAAACGACTAAAGACCACACACTGGCGATATTTTTAGACCTTGCTGAAGCATTCGATTCTATAAACCACGAAATGTTATTAAACAAACTTGCTTATTACGGTATCAGGGCATATGTAATGACTGGTTCAAAAGCTACTTGACAAATAGAAAACAATACGTTCAGTACGCCAACACAAAATCCTCTCTGATGCCTATAACGTGTGGTGTGCCTCGGGGCTCAACTTTGGGTCCCATTCTGTTCCTGCTATATATCAATGATATCCACCACGCCACCTCTATTAATCTTCTTTCTTTTGCAGACGACACAACCGCGTATTCATCTGACTCTGACGTACAACAACTAACACAATTTGTAAATAAGGAACTTCAGCATATATTTAGCAGGTGTTCCGCTAATCAAGTTCTTTTGAACTGCAAGAAGACCAAGTATATTTTAATCAATCCCAGTTCAAAAAGGGCAACCCCTTTTAACGAATCCATAAAAATCAATGATACTGTATTAAAACGGGTGGGTGTCAATGAGGATGAAAGATTTATTAAGTTCCTTGGTATTAATATTGACGAACACCTGTCCTTTAAATCACCTATCACCCATCTGTGTTCTAAGATAGCATGCGCAAATTATGCACTCAACAGGGTCAAATCTATACTTCCACACGATGTCATGAAAATTTTATACTTCGCATTGATACACAGTCGTCTAGTATATGGTATACAGATATGGGGGAATTCTAAATCAATCAACCAACCTTTCCTACTACAAAAACGCTCAGTTCGCATAATTAATAACTCACGTTTCAATGCCCGTACTGACCCTCTATTTGCTCAAGATAAAATAATGAATAGTGGTAATGATAGTTTACTATACTAATCTGTAATACAGTTCTACTTTTTTTACTGGCTAGCTCGCCAGTTTGTCACACATCTTATTCCCAAACTATTATCAATATTATTTTCAATATATTCTAATAATATTATTGCTATTTTAAGTGTTTTGTTTCCCACGCATTAATGCAACAATGCAATAATACAACATTACTCCAAAAGGATCTGTATTTCTCTCTTACCGGCTGTATACTCTGTCTGATATGATGTTGCTCTAATTACATTTCTACCTCGGGGGATAGCAGGAAGACAGCCAATCTGGCTATGCTGCCCCTCAACGGTATGTATATGTATCACAATATTATTCTGTAACTGAATTGATTATTATATTTTACATACCGTTAAATAAAATGAATTGAATTGAATTGAATTGAATTAGATTCCTGATAAAAACGTACTCCTAGTAGACCCCTTTGAAGACATATATCGGTAAAAAAAAATTTGGTCATAACTTTTGGTGCCCCCTACACCCTCACCCCACACACTTTTTTAAACCTGACGATGACCTCCGCCATAAAAAATATAGGTTACTAGCAGGGTTACCCGGCGTTGCTCAGGCTGAGGAGAGTATTAAAATTACCCCTAGTAGACCCCTTTGAAGACGTATATTGGTGAGAAAAATTTTGGTCATAACTGTTGGTGCCCCTCTACACCCCCGCCCCCACCTGACACTTTTTTAAACCTCACCATTAGATTCCTGATAAAAACGTACCCCTAGTAGACCCCTTTGAAGACATATATCGATAAAAAAAAATTTGGTCATAACTTTTGGTGCCCACTACACCACCGCCCCACCCCACACACATTGTAAACCTGACGATGACCTCCGCTATAAAAAAGTACTCCTAGTAGACCCATTTTGGACACTCGGGGTGGCCCCATATTCATTTCTGTAGCGGACAGACAGACAGACAGACAGACAGACAGACAGACAGACAGACAGACAGACAGACAGACAGACAGACAGACAGACAGACAGACAGACAGACAGACAGACAGACAGTATAGAAGAATAACATTACTCGAATTTAATGTTTGGCAGTTTTTAGCTCAACTTTGGCGAAGCCAAATTTGAGCTTATGCCATGGCCAGCCGTCCGTCTGTCCGTCAACAATTCAATATGGCTCGGGCTAGAGGCCGTATTATATATGAACGATCTTTACGAAACTTCTTGAGTACCTTTGTTATGACCGTGGGACGAGAACGAGTGTTTTGGGGTCCGATCCGAAATTCAGGTTGGCCGCTGGCGGCCATTTTGTATAGACTTAGGTGCAATCAGATTTTTGCGCAAAACTTCCATATGAAAGCGCTGATTTGAATAATTTTTTGTATAATGTTTAGTACCATGGGATACATCACATATAATACGGGTTTTTTTCTCGTACGTAAATTATGCAAATTGGACTAAGTTTGATGTATTTAGTGTTACTTTCAGCACTGTAAGTGCAAATGCCAATACGGCTCGGGCTAGAGGCCGTATTTATAAACCGATCTTTACGAAACTTCTTGGGTACCTTTGGTATCACCGTGGGACGAGAACGAGTGTTTTTGGGTGCGGTCCGAAATTCAAGATGGCCGATGGCAGCCATTTTGTACAAAATTATTTCTTCCATAGGAAAGCGCGGATTTGAAAAAAAAAATTGTGTGAATGTTTAGTACCATGGGATACATCACATATAATACGGGTTTTTTACTCGTGCAGAAATTATGCAAATTAGATGAACTTTGATTTTTTCAGTGCTACTTACACACAGTAAGTACACATGTCAATACGGCTCGGGCTAGAGGCTGTATTTATCAACCGATGTTCACGAAACTTCTTGGGTACCTCTGTTATCACCTTGGGACGAGAACGAGTGTTTCTGAGTGCAGTCCAAAATTCAAGATGGCTGCCAGTGGCCATTTTGTACCGAAATTAGGTCTAATCAGTTTTTTGTACACAACTTCTATACGGCTCAGGCTAGAGGCCGTATTTATGAACCAATCTTTACAAAACTTCTTGGGTACTTTTGATATCACCGTGGGATGAGAACGAGTGTTTTTGGGTGTGGTTCGAAATTCAAGATGGCTACCAGCAGCCATTTTGTACCAAAATTAGTGCAATCAGTCTTTTGTACAGAACTTCTGTATGAAAGTTCTGATTTGAATAAATTTTTGTATGAATGTTTAGTAAAATGGAATACATCACATATACTACGGGTTTTTTTCTTGTGCAGAAATTATGCAAATTAGATGAATTTTGATTTATTTAGTGCTACTTATACACTGTAAGTGCACATGTCAATACGGCTCGGGCTAGAGGCTGTATTTATCAACCGATCTTCACGAAACTTCTTGGGTACCTTTGCTATCACCTTGGGACGAGAACGAGTGTTTCTGAGTGCGGTCCAGAATTCAAGATGGCTGCCAATAGCCATTTTGTACCGAAATTAGGTCCAATCAGTTTTTTGTCACAACTTCTATACAGCTCGTATTTATGAACTGATCTCACGAAACTTCTTGGGTACCTTTGTTTTCACCTTGGGACAGTAATGAGTGTGTTTTGGGGTGCCTTTGTTATCACTGTGCTATGAGAACAAATATTGTGTGGTTCAGTCAGACCCACTCTGGGACTCAGCGATTTCTTTTCTAGTTTAGCATCTGACTGCCACCCACCTTTACAATACTTTACCTATACATTTGTTACAGGCTACGGTCAGTATTTATGTACAGACCGTTACAATACTTTATATGTACCTTTGTTATCAGGTCATTACCTAGATGTTTGTCATTGCTGGGTCACATACTATACATGTACATGTCTTGACAAGTTGAGCTACAGTGTCATTGACACTTTCATTGTGATATTCTAACTGGCGTCATTTCTGTGTCCTAATCCCATTTCGGGACACACTAAAAAGTGTAGAAAAAGTGTAGTCGGGAATTAAATTATCATTTTCTCCTTTATTTGTCGGTTGTTTTGTATGAAATTAGAAAAGTATACTCAGGAGACGATACGAAATATATATGCCAAAAGAGAAGTTTGTATGATGTTATTTTACGATGTTAGAAGACACTTTCTCTTTCAAACACACTAAAACTTGTTGATGATTCGGCGCCGTGTTACTGTTAGCTAATTAATTGGCTTATGCTGTGTTGACACAGCGAGGCATTAACCTACGTCTTGAGACAGGAGCAAAGACTATTTTCAAACTAGAGAAACAGAATTTACTGCACCCAGTAAATTCAAATCTGTGTGAAAAGGGTTAAAGTATCAGGAATAAACTATACAGAAAGAGAATTTATGGAGGCTTATTTTCAGGAGTAAAATATTTTTTAACAAATCAGAAATGGGTTTTCGTTAACAGTATTTACAGATATTCATACTGGAATCAGAACAATTATTTATAAGAAACCGGAAAAGGCATACATGTGACCAGCATTCAAAGGGTTCGATACTCGAATCAGAAATGGACATTTTTGGCTCTGCCCACTAATTTGAGTGATGAAATACGTTCATAAACTTAAGAAATTCATTAAGATGTAATAAAATTCATTTCCCAGTATTTCTGAATAATACACACTTGATGACTTTGGTGACCTCTTTCTGGCAGACCCCTAGGTGGCCTCCGTGACCTTGACCCATATTTTGAATTTCCATCAAGTGTCGACTCATTTGGTGTTAGTTCCAGGTCCATTCATCATACCACGATTGAGATATGAGCATGACCCACTTTCAGAAATGTTGGCTACGCCCACTTTTTAACATAAAAATGCATGTATGGACCTCAGGAATGCTTTGGGGGGTCAAAAAATGTGATTTCCAGCAATTATGAAAAATGCACTTAATGACCTCTAGGTGATCACCTTGACCCTGACCCATATTTTGAATCTCCATCAAGTGTCGACTCATTTGGTGTTAGTCCCAGGTCCATTCATCATACCATGCTTGAGATATGAGCGTGATCCACTTTCAAATTTTTTGGCCACGCCCACTTTTTTAACATAAGAATGCATGTATGAATCTCAGGAATGCTTTAGGGGCAAAAAATGTGATTTCCAGCAATTATGAAAAATGCACTCAATGACCCCTAGTTGACCTCCGTGACCTTGACCCATATTTTGAACCTCCATCGAGTGTCGACTCATTTGGTGTTGATCCCAGGTCCGTAGGTCATACCACGCTTGAGATATGGGCGTGACCCACTTTCAAAAATTTTGGCCACGCCCACTTTTTTACGTCAAAATACATGTGTGTACGTCAGGAATACTTTAGGGGATCAAAAAATGTGATTTCCAGCAATTCTGAAAAATGCACTCAATGACCCCTAGTTGACCCCATGACCTTGACCCATATTTTGAACCTCCATGGAGTATCGACTCATTTGGTGTTGGTCCCAGGTCCATACATCATACCACGCCTGAGATATGGGCGGTAAAAAAAAAATCCAGCAATTCTGAAAAAATGCACTCAATGACCCCTAGGTGTCCTCCGTGACCTTGACCCATATTTTGAGTCTGCCTCAAGTGTCGACTGATTTGATTTTTTGGCCACGCCCACTTTTTTAAGATAAAAATGCATGTACGAATCTCAGGAATGCTTTGGGGGGCAAAAAATGTGATTTCCAGCAATTATGAAAAATGCACACAATGACCCCGAGTTGACCTCCGTTACTTTGACCCATATTTTGAACCTCCATCGAGTGTCGACTCATTTGGTGTTGATCCCAGGTCCATACGTCATACCATGCCTGAGATATGGGCGTGACCCACTTTCAAAAATTTTGGCCACGCCCACTTTTTTACGTCAATATGCATGTGTGTACGTCAGGAATACCTTAGGGGATCAAAAAATGTGATTTCCAGCAATTCTGAAAAATGCACTCAATGACCCCTAGTTGACCCCATGACCTTGATCCATATTTTGAACCTCCAGCGAGTATCGACTCATTTGGTGTTGGTCCCAGGTCCCTACATCATACCACGCCTGAGATATGGGCGGGACCAAGTTTCAAAATTTTGGCCACGCCCACTTTTTTATGTAAAAATGCATGTGTGTACATCAGGTATACTTTAGGAGGTCAAAAAATGTGATTTCCAGCAATTCTGAAAAATGCACTCAATGACCCCTAGGTTACCTACGTGACCTTGACCCATATTTTGAATCTCCATCAAGTGTCGACTCATTTGGTGTTGGTCCCAGGTCCATACATCTGAGGTATGGGCGTGACCCACTTTCAAAAAATTTTTGGCCATGCCCACTTTATTATGTCAAAATGCATGTGTGTATGTCAGGAATACTTTAGGGGGTCAAAAAGTGTGATTTCCAGCAATTCTGAAAAAATGCACTCAATGACCCCTAGGTGACCTCTGTGACCTTGACCCATATTTTGAATCTCCATCAAGTGTCGACTCATTTGGTGTTGGTCCCAGGTCCATACGTCATTCCACGTCTGAGATATGAGCGTGACCCACTTTCAAAAATTTTGGCCACGCCCACTTTTTTTTTACGTCAAAATGCATGTGTGTACGTCAGAAATAGTTTAGGGGTCAAAAAATGTGATTTACAGCAATTCTTAAAAATGCACTCAATGACCCCTAGTTGACCTCCGTGACCTTGACCCATATTTTGAACCTCCATCGGGTGTCGACTCATTTGGTGTTGGTCTCAGGTCCATACGTCATACCATGCCTGAGCTATGGGCGTGACCCACTTTCAAAAATTTTGCCCACGCCCACTTTTTTTACGTCAATATGCATGTGTGTACGTCAGGAATACCTCAGGGGATCAAAAAATGTGATTTCCAGCAATTCTTAAAAATGCACTCAATGACCCCTAGTTGACGCCTCATGACCTTGACCCATGTTTTGAACCTCCATCGAGTATCGACTCATTTGGTGTTGGTCCCAGGTTTGTAGGTCATACCACTCCTGAGATATGGGCGTGACCCACTTTCAAAAATTTTGGCCACGCCAACTTTTTTTTATGTAAAAATGCATGTGTGTACGTCAGGAATACTTTAGGGGGTCAAAAAAGGTGATTTCCAGCAATTCTGAAAAATGCACTCAATGACCCCTAGGTGACCTCTGTGACCTTGACCCATATTTTGAACCTCCATCAAGTGTCGACTCATTTGGTGTTGGTCCCAGGTCTATAGTCATACCACACCTGAGATATGGGCGTGACCCAGTTTCAAAAATTTTGGCCACGCCCGCTTTTTTTCCGTCAAAATGCATGTGTGTACGTCAGGAATACTTTAGGGGGTCAAAAAATGTGATTTTCAGCAATTCTGAAAAATGCACTCAATGACCCCTAGATGACCTCCGTGACCTTGACCCATATTTTGAACCTCCATCGAGTGTCGACTCATTTGGTGTTGGTCCCAGGTCTGTAGGTCATACCACGCCTGAGATATGGGCGTGACCCACTTTCAAAACACCCCTACAGACACCCCTGGTACCCCAGGAATCTGAAAAACATAGGCGGCCGAGAACTTGTGGCTGTCTATCAGAATTCCAAAAATCAACGAGATAGGGCAATTCGTTTTCGAGTTATCTTGCGGACAAAATAGTGATGAGAAGACAGAAGACAGGAGAAGAAGAAGAAGAAGAAGAAGAAGAAGAAGAAGAAGAAGAAGAAGAAGATGTAAAAACAATAGTCTGTGTGTTTCACACAGACTAATTATAAATGATTTCTCTCCCCAAAACTTCCTGTTAAATCCCCTTGTAGTGAACAGAAAGATCTAAATGTTACGCATTCGAATTAGTTACACCTCCGTCGAGCAAGTATGATAATATTCACCCCATCGTGCACCTCTACGGCAGCGTGGAAGCGACACTCTATGTTTTCCTACTATCTTGTTTAAACGAGATAGTTAAGTCGTTTAAACGAGATAGCTAAGTCGTTTAAACGAGATAGCTAAGTCGTTTAAACGCGATAGCTATCTCGTTTAAACGAGATAGCTAAGTCGTTTAAACGAGATAGCTATCTCGTTTAAACGAGATAGCTAAGTCGTTTTAACGAGATAGCTAAGTTGTCTAAACGAGATAGCTATTGACCAATCAAATTCATTTTGACACGGGCACAACTTGTGAACTGACGAACGACAGCAACAAGCAGAAAAGTGCATCCGTCCGTGGAAGGTGAATGTAATGTACACTTAGGGCAAATATACGGCGGCCCATACCTGACATGCATTATTATTTTTTTTCAAATTTTCACCTTGATGCAAATTACTTTTCAACATGGTGCAAATTACTTTTCACCATGGTATAGGGGGGGGGGGGGGGGGGCATAGTAGCTACTAGGTTCGCTTTCAAGCTTCGGGTGCGGTCATCTAACAGAGGTGCGAGATGGGGAGGGCCATGGCAGCTCATCCCTATAAGCCCCCCCCCCTCCCGGGGGATGGGGGGTGTTGCTTGGTGATATGATCTGGATTTGAAGAGAGCACCATCTGTTCGTGTCAAGATTGATCACGGAGTGCCATGTTCATAATACCGTCGCATTACACTGCTGGAACCCCCACTTGCGGGGGGGGGGGGGGGGGGGGGCGCCCGGTTGCGTATAATCTCATATATCCCGTGTTTATGAAAGGTGGTGTGGAAACGGGATTAGGCTATCAATATGTGGTCACCGTAGATGGACCCTGGGTTGGCCCGAGGTTAAGGGCTCAGGATTGGAAATATAACCTGCCGCGTTGCACAGGGATGCGGTCTTAACATAGTGGCACGCATATAGAGGAATGAGTATTGGTGTTCTCATTTGGTTGTGCGCCAGGTTAAGCGGATCGGGTGAGAACTTAACGCCCGTATAGGTTATTGTTTGTTCTATGCTCCTTCGAGGGAGCTAGTTTTTTGTAAATATGAAGGCAGTGAGTATGTATAGGTATCACTGTTTCTAATATTGTGGGTTGCCCTGAAAAGGGCCGTTAATTAGCGTAGTGTAGGGTCTACAGCCAGGATTCTTCCTTGTTAGTGGACGTGGATTCATCCGGTTTGTTCATCGACTGTGGGTCAGTAGCTGCTTTAGGTGCTGCTTGCATTAAGTTGTTTGGCGCTGCAAGCAGTGAAATCTTGGCAGCCATGTCCGCAATCTTCTGATCGTCACTACTGCCAGTGTGCAGGTTAACAGGGTCTTTGGCAGCCCACTGGTTAAGGTGGTTCACAATGGTGTCTTTGGCCGCCTGTTTATACTTCTCCGCCTGATCAAACAATTGTGCGTCAAGCTCCTGTTGGCCAGGAATGTACGCGGGGGAGGGAGGGCGAGTGCCGTAGGTCCAGTCAGATGATTGGACATGTTTAATCCAATCGAGGGCGGCCTCGTTCTCTATTCCCTTAAAGCTTCCTCCCTGGGCTTGGTATGATCTAGTGGCGGCATAATGATTCCAGCATGCCTAAGTGGAGGCTGGTACGGTCCTGCCGACTTTCTGTGCTGGTTGTTCGATCTACGAGTTGTTCTAATTGGTCGCATGGTTGGAAGCAGAAGTAGTTACGAAAGCCGTTCGGTTGAACCGGGTATAAATCAGTCCGTGGCGGACGTAATAGAAATAGCGCCGCTATAGGTATTGGTGTCAAGGTCAGAGGACACGGAGATGGGTAGATGCTCATTCAAGACGCTCTATCCTCATAGGAGGATGCGTGTGGTGAGTAGCAGCTGGTATGATCATGCGTTCAGATAGTTAATTGCCTGTGGTAAATGTGCTCATCGAGCCACAGCCCCATGTGTGTGTGGGTGTGTGTGTGTGGGGGGGGGGGGGGTAGACCGTAGGTTGGTACCGGTTAATTGTGGTGGGTTGTACTGCCAGTGGGAGACCGGATGGTCGGTGGGTGGGTCTCTCCGACACTATGCCTTGTAGGCGGTAGTTGGGCACATACTAGGGTGTCATTGTCATTAAGGTTTGTGCCGTGTTTGAAAGCCAGAATCGGAGGCTCCGGGAATAGTGGTACTGCTGGATATGAGTTCCCAATATTTTAGGAGTGCTTTCTTGATGTTAGAAGTGTACGGGTTGAAGGCCGTAGTGAAGACCAGAGGTGGCTCCATATAAGCTTTATTTGTCCAACCCCGATTCGTGTTTGTAAGCAGCGTGGGTCAATCCGTGAAGTTGACAGTGGTGAGTACAGGTGTTCAATTTCCTGCATGGTGTAACCCCGTGGTAGGCGTTTAATCACAAACTGTTCCTTGTGGTATGTATAGCGTGTTTCAGATGAGATGTTGCGTATAAAGCGCGCCAGTTCACCCTTGATGAAACCTCTGAAAGTGGCAGGGAAGGGGGGGGGGGGGGGTGAGCGGATTGGCGGGGAGGTATTGGAATGTCTCCGTTGGTTTGATGCGGAAACGCACATCCAGAACGCCGGTGGCTTGGAAC
This sequence comes from Pictodentalium vernedei, assembly GCA_031216915.1. Taxonomy (NCBI): domain Eukaryota; kingdom Metazoa; phylum Mollusca; class Scaphopoda; order Dentaliida; family Dentaliidae; genus Pictodentalium; species Pictodentalium vernedei. Next base: position 551,851,301 of record CM062296.1, on the reverse strand, counting down.
CGATCACCTTTGTAAATCTCGGTATCAAGGAACGTGACCTCGGTGGTCGAGGCTTCATAAACAAAGCGAAATGTCGGGTGTGATTAGTTAGCTCTTTCCATTAAGCTATGCAGGTCCGCTTCGGATCTCGTTCAGATGATAAAGGTATTATCACGATATCGGAGCCATTTGTGGATTTTGCTCTGGCCCATTGAAAGTAGTGTGATCTCCCAGGTATGGGCCATGATATCGGCTATTTCAGGACTGGCCTTACTGCTCATGGCAGCCCCCAGTGTTTGGATATAGGACTGTCCATCAAACTGGAAGCAGTTGCGCTCAAGTATAAGCTTAAGTAGCGTTAGTAGTGAAGTAGTCGATGGTCTGGGTATGAGATATGGTAAATTATGGTTCTCAATCAGAACCCGTTCGACAGATGCCATAGCTTCCTCGTGCGATATGTTGGTGTACAGATTGGCGATGTTGGCAAAAACGAGGATGGAATCAGGAGGGATATGTGCCTCCTCAATGAGTTGGATGGAGTGGGCAGTGTCCCGTATATACGTATGTTGTTTCTTCACAATTGGAAACCAGGAAAAAATCCAGTAGACCGGATATACAGGTATGGGGCTGCTGCAACCCGCAATGATCGGTTTACCAGTTGTAGGCGGGTCCTTGTGCATCTTTGGTAGAAGGTAGAGGACAGGCTGTTTGGTCGTGTCCAATTTAAGTTGAAGCGATGTATGCATTGTATTATCAATCTCGTGGTAACTGTACATACGTACCAAACTGATTCCGGATGTCGAGTGTGGTACGTGCCGTTATATCACGGGGAACGTTTTTTAGTGGAGGGTCGAGGTAAGTTGGCGAAGGCCCTCAGCTACATGGGTAGTGCGGTTGATTTGAACAGTTGATTTCCTTTATCCGACTGTTTGATGTCAATGTCGCGGTTCCGCCGAGGGCTGTTTATCGCAATTCGCTCCGCCTTAGTCATATTATTGTGACAGATGCGAAGGCGCGAGGGGTTAAGACACCGCAGGAGTTCTATTTTCGTCTTAGATAGGTATGTTTCCACTGCAACATTGTGACAAGTGGTTGGAACGGTTTTGGTCCTCTTGTGGAAGGGGTTAATGAAACCCCTGTTGGTCAGCATGTATAACTCTCAGTCGCATTCTATTATGATTGGATATGCTCATTGAAGAAAGATTTGATAGGTTTTGGGGGCGTTGGTATAAATTTAAGTCCCTTGCCCAGTACAATCTTCTCATGTATACTGAGGGTGTAATTCGATAGATTAGTGATGTGTTTGCTAGTTAGTGTGCAATGTCGTTCCATTCGACGTCGTGTACGCTGATTCTGGTTATATTTGACTGGAGAAGCCACATGGAAATTGCGCGCGCGGCAGTGGCGCTTAGGTCTACAGTAGCCTGTAAAAGAGTGAACATCACTGATATGAGCGTAATGGCCTAGTCAAAGACCGTTTTAACCTGAACACTGGCAGTAGTGACGATCAGAAGATTGCGGACATGGCTGCCAAGATTTCACTGCTCGTAGCCAAACAACTGCTGCAAGCAGCACCTAAAGCAGCTACTGACCCACAGACGACGGACAAACCGGATGAATCCACGTCCACCAACAAGGAAGAATCCTGGCTGTAGACCCTACACTACGCTAATTAACGACCCTTTTCAGGGCAACCCACAATATTAGAAACAGTGATACCTATACATACTCACTGCCTTCATATTTACAAAAAACAAGCTCCCTCGAAGAAGCATAGAACAAACAATAACCTATACGGGAGTTAAGTTCTCACCCGATCCGCTTAACCTGGCGCACAACCAAATGAGAACACCAATACTCATTCCTCTATATGCGTGCCACTATGTTAAGACCGCACCCCTGTGCAACGCAGCAGGCTATATTTCCAATCCTGAGCCCTTAACCTCGGGCCAACCTAGGGTCCATCTACGGTGACCACATATTGATAGCCTAATCCCGTTTCCACACCACCTTTCATAAACACGGGATATATGAGATTCTACGCAACCGGGCGCCCCCCCCCCTCCCCGCAAGTGGGGGTTCCAGCAGTGTAATACGACGGTATTTTGAACATGGCACTCCGTGATCAATCTTGATACGAACTGATGGTGCTCTCTTTAAATCCAGATCATATCACCAAGCAACAACGCCCCCCCCCCCCCCCCCGAGGGGCGGGCTTATAGGGATGGGCTGCCATGGCCATCCCCATCTCGCACCTCTGTTAGATGACCGCACCCGAAACTCAAGAGCGAACCTAGTGGCTACTATGCCCCCCCCCCCCCCCATACCATGGTGACAAGTAATTTGCACCATGGTGGGTGAAAAGTAATTTGCATCAAGGTGAAAATTTGAAAAAAAAATAATAATGCATGTCAGGTATGGGCCGCCGTACATTTGCCATAAGTGTACATTACATTCACCTTCCACGGACGGATACACTTTTCTGCTTGTTGCTGTCGTTCGTCAGTTCACAAGTTGTGCCCGTGTCAAAATGAATTTGATTGGTCAATAGCTATCTCGTTTAAACAACTTAGCTATCTCGTTTAAACGACTTGGCTATCTCGTTTAAACGAGATAGCTATCTCGTTTAAACGACTTAGCTATCTCGTTTAAACGAATTAGCTATCTCGTTTAAACAACTTAGCTATCTCGTTTAAACGAGATAGCTATCTCGTTTAAACGACTTAGCTATCTCGTTTAAACGACTTAGCTATCTCGTTTAAACGAGATAGCTATCTCGTTTAAACGACTTAGCTATCTCGTTTAAACGAGATAACTATCTCGTTTAAACGACTTAGCTATCTCGTTTAAAGGAGATAGCTATCTCGTTTAAACGATTTAGCTATCTCGTTTAAACAACTTAACTATCTCGTTTAAACAAGATAGTAGGAAAACATAGAGTGTCGCTTCCACGCTGCCGTACACCTCAGCTAATTCATTGTTTTCCTTGCACAAAATGGCGTGTCGATCAGTGTCGATAGCGAAATGATATATTTTCTCTTGAAAATAGTCTACAATAAAACAAACAATATTTAATCTTCGTTATTAGCTTAACTTGACAAAGTCAAGATAAGCTATTGCCATCATGCGTGCGGAAGTCTGTTAGTCTGTGAGTCTGCGAGTTTGTGCACATTTTCCTTTAGCACAGGCTACACCCCGTAGTTGTTGTCTGATCGTCACGAAATTTCATATGCAGATTGTCTAGACGAGAATGTCCGTTTTGGTCGCGATCGGTCAACCAGTATGGCTGCCCGAGCCCAAAACCCGAAAACCATTAGCACAGTCTACAGATCGTATTTATGAAGGGATTTCATTGTAACTTGGTAGGATGCCTCTGTATAATGCCTAGATGAGCACGTCCCCTTTTGGTGATGATCTGTCAACCGTGATGGCTGCCCAAGCCCGGAACGGAAAAACTTTTAGCACAGTCTGCAGGTCATATTTAATATGGAGGGATTTCGTTGTAACTTGGTAGGATGACTCCGTATGATGTCTAGATGAGAACATTTGATCGCGATCTGTCAACCGTGAAGACTGCCCGAGCCCAAAACCCGAAAACCTTTAGCACATTCTACAGGTCATATTGATGGAGGGATTTCATTGTAAATTGGTAGGTGGACTTCATATAATGTCTAGTTGAGAACGCCCCCATTTGGACGTGATTGGGCCACTGTGGCGGCTACAGGGGCCCAAAGCCCGAAAACTTTTAGCATAGTCTACAGGTCATATTTATGAAGGGATTTCATTGTAACATGGTAGGATGACTCCAAATAATGTCTAGATGAGAACGTCCCCTTTTGGTCGCGATCAGCCTTGATGGCTGCCCAATCCCCAAAACCCCAGAACATTTAGGATAGTCTATAGGACGTATTTATGGAGGGATTTCATTGTAACTTGTTAGGTTGACTCCATTTAATGCCCAGATGATGACATCCCCTTTTGTTCGTGATTGGTCAACTGTGACGGCTTCAGGGACCCGAAGGCCGAAAACCTTGAGCACAGTCTACAGGTCATATTTATGAAGGGATTTCATTGTAACTTCGTATGATTACTCCAGATGATGCCCAGATGACAACGTCCCCTTTTGGTCGCGATCATTCAATCATGATTGCTTCCCGAGCCCAAAACCCGAAAAACTTTAGTACACACTACAGGTCGTATTTGTGAAGGGATTTCATTGTAACTTAGTAGAATGACTCAGTATAATGTCGAGATGAGGACGTCCCCTTCTAATTGCAAGCGGTCAACCATCATGGCTTCACAGGCCTGAAGCCCGAAAACATTTAGCACAGTCTACAGGCCATATTTATGAAGGGATTTCAATGTAACTTGATAGGATGACTCGTTTTGGAATAATTTCACTGTAACTTGGTAACTTTAGTTGACATACGTTAACTGTGAGGGCCACATACTGTGAGTTCCACATTAACCCACCCCTCAGCTCTTTAGTACAGTGTACACCTCATATTATTTTTATTAAAAACATAGCATACAGGGAACAGAAATTAACATATTCCCAATTATCATAATTCTTGTCTTATTTCATAATCCTTTCATAAACATTAAACATTATCCTTTTCATCAAACACAACACACAGACAAGTTAAGCTACACTTTCATTAGAAGATGGAAGCACCTCATTAAATCAATAACTGTTGTGTTTTTTTAGTTTGACGAGGATGATGAAGAGGTAACTTAATATATCAGTATTGTCTTCACTGTGTATTTGCTATTGTAATTCTTTTGTTTTTATGTTGTTTTTAGCTCAACTTGACAAAGTCAAGATAAGCTATTGCCATCACGCGTGTGGAAGTCTGTTAGTCTGTTCACATTTTCATATAGCACAGGCTACACCCCGTAGTTATTATCCGATCGTCACGAAATTTGATATACAGGTTTGAGATCATGTCTAGATGCGAACGGCCTCTTTTGGTCGCGATCGGTCAACCGTGGTGGCTGCCCGAGCCCAAAACCCGAAAACCATTAGCACAGTCTACAGGTTTTGTTTATGAAGGAATTTAATTGTAACTTGGTAGGATGCCACTGTATAATATCTAGATGAGAACGTCCCCTTTTGGTCATGATCTGTCAACCATGACGGCAGCCCAAGCCCGAAACCCCAAAAAACTTTTAGCGCAGTCTACAGGTCGTATTTATGGAGGGATTTCATTGTAACTTGGTAGGACGACTTCACATGATATCTAGATGAGGCCTTCCCCATTTGATCGCGATCTGTCAACTGTGACGACTGCCCGAGCCCAAAACCTTTAGCACAGTCTACAGGTCGTATTTATGGAGGGATTTTATTGTAACTTTGTAGGTTGACTCCATATAATGTCTAGATGAGAACTTCCCCCTTCGGTTGCGATTGGTCATCTGTGACGGCTACAGGGTCCCGAAGTCCGAAAACATTTAGCACAGTCTGTAGGTCATATTTAGGAAGGGATTTCATTGTAACTTGGTGGGATGACTCCAGATAATGCCTAGATGAGAACGTCCCCTTTTGGTCTCAACCATTCAACCGTGACATCTGCCCGAGCCCAAAACCTGAAAACCTTTAGCACAGTCTGCAGGTTGTATTTATGGGGGGATTTCATTGTAGCTTTATAGGTTGATTCCATATAATGTCTAGATGATAACGTCCCCCTTTGGTCGCGAAAGGTCTTGGTAGGACGACTTCACATGATATCTAGATGAGGCCTTCCCCATTTGGTCGCGATCTGTCAACTGTGACGACTGCCCGAGCCCAAAACCTTTAGCACAGTCTACAGGTCGTATTTATGGAGGGATTTTATTGTAACTTTGTAGGTTGACTCCATATAATGTCTAGATGAGAACTTCCCCCTTCGGTTGCGATTGGTCATCTGTGACGGCTACAGGGTCCCGAAGTCCGAAAACCTTTAGCACAGTCAATAGGTCATATTCATGAAGGGATTTCATTGTAACTTGGCAGGATGACTCCAGATATTGTCTAGATGAGAACGTCCCCTTTTGGTCGCGATCATTCAGCCGTGACATCTGCCCGAGCCCAAAACCTGAAAACCTTTAGCACAGTCTGCAGGTTGTATTTATGGGGGGATTTCATTGTAGCTTTGTAGGTTGATTCCATATAATGTCTAGATGATAACGTCCCTCTTTGGTCGCGAAAGGTCAACTGTGATGGCTACAGGGGCCCGAAGTCCGAAAACATTTAGCACAGTCTGTAGGTCATATTTAGGAAGGGATTTCATTGTAACTTGGTGGGATGACTCCAGATAATGCCTAGATGAGAACGTCCCCTTTTGGTCTCAACCATTCAACCAGGACGGCTGCCCGAGCCCAAAACCCGAAAAACTTTAGCACAGACTACAGGTCATATTTATGAAGGCATTTCATTGTAACTTGGTAGGATGACTCAGTAGAAATGTCTAGATGAGGACATGCCCTTTTGGTTGTGATCGGTCAACCGCGATGGCTCCACAGGCCCAAAGCCCCAAAACCTTTAGCACAGTCTACAGGATGTATTTATGAAGGCATTTCATTGTAACTTGATATATAGGATAACTCGTTTTGGAATAATTTCACTGTAAATTTGTAACTTTCGTTGATATACATAAACTGTGAGGGCCACATACAGAAATTAACATATTCCCAATTATCACAATTCTTGTCTTATTTCACAATCCTTTCATAAATATTGAACATTATCCTTTTCATCAAACATAACACACGGACAGGTTAAGCTACAGTGTCATTGACACTTTCATATATATTTATTATTGCTTACGCTTCATTAAATTGTCAGTTTTCACGCATTCAGAGGTACATTTAGTATTTCAAAACGTATTTTTTATACACTTACCGTCCTTTTTACCGGCAAAAAGTATGTTCCCTTATGAGCTGAAGCTTTGAGCATTACATAACTAACATGTCGAATCACGGGTTGACAAACTCTGTAAAGCTGTACTTAGCAAAAGGTTGCAATAAATACCCACACTCATCGAGCCAAGAACGAGTCACTTCAGTGTACACGGTAAAGGGTTAAAATTTACACCTACTCCCACTAAGCCTCTCACTGGCCACATTAGCCAATCTGGTCGCACCTATGAGCGCGCTTAACCTCCATAACGGGTAAAGAGAACCCTCATGGGTATTTGCTGAGGCATTATTACATTCGCGACCAGCAGCAATATTAATGATAGCGCACGTACATCAAAGTGCTTAAGCCTAAAATCTCTCTACTTGGCACCAAAATACGCTACATTGTAGGGAGGAGCGGTATATTTAACCCTGCCACGCCCCCAACGTACGGGGGACAAGTGATATTCTACTTCATCCATAACAACGCCAATTAATACTATACTAGGGCGGTCAAATATACTACATTCATGACCCTCTAATAATGCACAAACGCGTATTTGGTAGAACAGCACTACACAACATGTGAAAATGGATGATTCCAAACCATGTGCTGATATTTTCGAACGAGTCATTCAACTGACTATGACTGATAAACAGAGCAAAACTGTTCTTGTGTATGTTTGTATTTTGACAAACTATTACATGGTTGGTCACATGTATGCATCGATTCCAAAGTCAGATAATACTGAACTTATCCTGTACTGAGCACAATCACTATAATATTCAATTACAATGGTCAAGTAGAGGGAGACTTCAATTTAAATGTGCTCTTTCATCAAGCTTCCGTGACTACTCTGAGCTACTGGGTGGTTTCCGCCCTCACCTATTTTAATTGACCATGTGCTTCTACATTTTCCCGAAATTTGTTGATAATCTCGACGCTTGACATCATTTGCTAGGTAGGCAGTTCTCCGTGCTTGAGACCTTCCCAATAAATGATGTCAAATGTTGGAATTATAAAAAAGCAGGTGAAAAAAATCTTGTGCTTATTTCGGCTGGCTTTATAACACGATCGACACCTTTTATCAACTGTCGCAGGCGAATCCAACCACAAAACACTCGAAACGACATACCAACTAAATTTACATTTGCTTTTCATATTTTTGTTTGTTATTTGTTCATGTTTGTGCTGTATCTCTATATCTTTGTGCTATGCTATATCTATTATGTCCTGTATTTATCCAATGAAATACTGAAAATTAAACAAGTAACAAAGAGATGCTAGTTAAGCATCTCAGCGGGGGCCCTCTAACCAATCCTTTTCATAAGTACCAAACAAGGTCATTTGTAAAATCTAACATATATTGAGTTTGAAATCACACAAGTAAAGCATTTTAAATTCAATAAGTGTATTTTATTGAGAATACGAAATTCCTACTTTTGGGCCGATTTGGACTCACAAATCCAAAAAGCTGTTATCAGAGAAAAAGGAGTTATACATTATTAAGGCGTTCAGATAATACAAATCCAGAATGTTGTTATCCTGTATTATTGTTTTTGAGGGTTTTTTTGGTGTTACTAAATTTGAAATGCATAACAAACCGTTACCGCGAAAGGCGTGACTCATTTCAAAGTCTGCATCAGTAACTGTCAGTCGTGTGAAATAAGTTTAACCTTATTTTGATCTTCTACACTCACCTACCTTCATGAAGAGCGAATTTATTAGACAAATGTCTGGCCTAATCTTGTAATTGTCTACAATTTTGTTAAGCACGGATATTACAGATAGTTTGTACTTTTTTGACTTTAAGAGATAGAGGGGGGGGGGAGGGAGAGAGCTCGAGTTTGGTGTCTGAAGTGTTCGGCTCCCATTTAGTTATAATGCAATGCATTCGCACACGTGATATTAATGTCTTTGTGCAATAACTTCAAAATAGTCACTGCTTCAAGAAATTTGACCGTCAAAAGATCATTATAGTGAGTTGGCAAGTTATCATAACAAGCGGAATCGTTATGACGAGTTGAAAGTCGTTATTCCGAGTGTGTGAAGTAATTATAACGTGCTAATGTGTTATTACAACGAGTTCACAATCCATTATTATATAATGTGAAATAATTATAATGAGTTGCTAAGTCATTTTAATGAGTCGAAGGGTCATTATAATAAGATGTAATGTTGTTATAGCTAGTTGATAAGTCGTTATAACGAGTTGACAAGTTATAACGAGTAAAAGGAATAGTGAATTGAGTAGTCATAGTAATGAGTTTACCAGTTGATAAATCGTGTTGTGATGTCATTATGATAAACCAGCAAGTCTTGAAGTTATTATAACGAGTTTGGAAATCCCCATAACTAGTAGGTAAGCGGTTATACTGACTTGACAAAGCGTTATAATAAGCTGTAAAGTCATTATACCAAATTGGAAATTAGTTATAATGAGTTGACAAGTAATGTTAACGAGTTGGGAAGTCCTTACGAATCGTAAAGTAGTTATAACGAATTTACGAGTAGTTATAGTGAGTTGATCAATCATTATAGCTAATTGACAAATCATTATAAGGGGTTGCTTTGTCGTTATAACGAGTTTTCAAAGCCATTACAATGAGTTGTCATGTCATTATAATTAGTTGAAATAATATAACCAATGGAAACCCAGTCGTAAAATTATTAAACGAGTTGATCAATCATTATAACTAATTACCAAATTATTATAAGTGTTTGCTTTGTCGTTATAACGAGTTTTCAAAGTTGCTATAATGAGTTGTCATGTCATTATTATGAGCTGAAATAATATAACTAATGGATAAGTCACGAAATAATTATAACAAGTATACAAGTTGATAAATCAGTATAATAAGCAAACAATCCATTATAATAACAACCCGTTATAATGACAACCCGCTATAACAAGATGTTTAATCATTGCGATGAGTTCCACTGATATTATAGCAGGTTAACAAGTCTTTATAACGAGTTGGCAAGTCGTTATAAAGAATTGTAAATTCGTGATGAGTTGTAATGTCATTAAGAGGATTAGACGAGCGTTATAACTAATTATGAAATCTTTATAAGGAGTTGTCATGTCATTAAAATGGTTTGAAAAATTACTAAAGAGAACTGTAAAATTGTTATATTGAGTTATGATGTCGACATAACAAGCCGGTTCATGTTGACAAGTTTCATAACGTCTTGCAGTGTTGTTATATATAAAGTAGTTATAATGTGCCGGCGAGTCTTTATAACCGCAGAGAAGTACTTATGTGCTGTAAAGTCATGTCATTATAATGAGTTGTCCAGTCATTATAACGAGCGTCGCCATAACGATTTGAAAGACCATGGCGAATCGTGATGTTATTATAATGCTTTGTGAATCTGCCATAATGAATTTACAGTTAGTTAATACGAGGGGTAAAGACATAATAACGAATGTGCAAGTCGTTATCAAATCATTATTACGAGATGTGAAATCATTATAACGAATTGTTGTGTCAGTATATCAATTCCCCAGTTCTCTATAACAAGGAGTGATGTCATTATAATGAATTTACAATGCGTTGTGATGTTATACGAGTTGGAATGTCATTATAATGAGTTGAAAAGTCATGAATTGCCAATTCATTATAATGAGTTCTGAATCCGTTATAATGAGCTGAAAGTCGTTTTTTAATGAGTTCACAAGTTTGATTACAAATAGTTATAACAAGTTGTGACCTCATTATAAGGAGTTGTGGGTCCCAGACTTTGTTACAACGAGTTCGCATGTTATTATGAACAGAGCTGTGGTGTCATTACATAGGGTTGAGATGTCATTTTTAACGAGTTGAAAGTCTTTATAATGATTTGACATGTAGCTATAACGAGTTGGATATGCGCTATAATGAGTGAAAAGTCGTTAAAATGATCTGACACGTCATTATAGCGAGCCTCAGACAACGCTATAATGAGTTACCAAATTATTAGGAGGAATTTTGAAGTTGTTAAAACGATGTGTGGTGCCACTGCAGTGATTTGTGTAATCCCTTTAATGAGTACATCTAACGTTATGGCGAGTTTTGAACACACTATAGTGATTGCAAAAGTCGTTATAGCAAGTTGTGAAAAAAACCTTGTCGATAAAGCATTACAGTGAGTTGTCAAGTTAGTATACTTAGTATACGACATAACAAGTTGACAAATTATTATAATTAGTACAATGGGTGGTCAAGAATTAACGAGTCGACACTATTTTATAACGAGTTGTGAAGTCGTTATATTGAATTGTGCTGGCTTAATAAAGATTTAATGCAATAAAGAAGAGTGAAGTTGTTATAACATGTTGACAAGTTGTTATAAAGAGTAGTGAATTCATTATAATGAGTTGTGATGTTATTATTATGATTTGGCATAGCTTGACAATATGTTGTAACGAGTTGAGGAATCATTATAAAGAGTTGAATAACTTGTAAAACAGGTTGGAAGTTATTTCAAATTGTATATCGATGATTAATTGCAATGTCATTCTAATGGGCTGTTCAGTCGTTACAACGGGTTTATAAATCGTTATAACGAGTGGTAAAGTAATTATAATGAGTTAACAAATCGTTATAACGAGTCTCAAATGTCGTTATAACGAATTGACAGGTCACTATAAGTTCTTAAGCCATTTTAATAATCTGGTATGTCATTTCAAGAGGTGTGAAGTCATTATACCAGTTGACAAGTCGTCAGTCCGAGCTGACAAATCATTATAGTGAGTCTCGGACATCGTTATATCGAGTTGTGGTGGCATTACGAAAAGTTGTGAAATCGATTTAACGAGTACAGCTGATATTATGGTGAGTTTGGGATGCACTACAATGATTGAAAAATCCTTATAATGAGCTTAAAATCCTATATAACAAGTTGTGAAAATATACCTTGTTGATGAAGTATTCTAGTGAGTTGTCAAGTTAGAAAAATGAGTGTACAACAAATCGAATTGACTAAGTCATTACAAGGAGTTGGATAAAAACATAACAATAAAATAATAACGAATATAACAGATTAGAAGTCGTTATAACGAAGTGTAAATTGATGATAAATTGCAGTCTTATTAAAACGAGTTGCCAAGTTATAAGGAGGAATTGTGAAGTTGTTATAAAGAGTTCTCATGTCATTACGAGGAGTTGTGGAATCGTTTTAACGAGTAGAGCTGACGCCTTGGTGTGTTGTGGGCACAATATAATGATTGAAAAATCGTTATAATGAGCTGCCAAGCTGTTATATCAAGTTTTGAAAGCATACCTTGTTGACAAAGCATTATAGTGAGTTGTCAAGTTAGAACAAGAGGCTTTCAAGAGCCTGTAATAGCTCAGCTGACAGAACTACACATCCATCAGTTATTCTAATCAAAATCAAAGGCCGTCATGCTACTTCATCTGTGCGAAACAGAAGGATGATGATTTTCTAATGACTTTCCGTACATTATTTTTGCCAAGTTTGGTTCACAATGGTCAAGTAGTTTCAGATAAGAAGATAAAAATGTGATTTCACATAGGGTTTCCATGGTAACTATAAGATGCAATGGCGGTCATGTTTGCAATCTGATCAACATTACATAAGGATTATTGGTAGAGGGTTCCCAGTCATCAATAATGTGAAGTTTCAAAACATTTGGCCTTGTAGTTTCAGACTAGAAGGTTTTTCAGAACCCACCAAGCAGAATCAAAGAATGCCTCTGGCGGTCATGTACTCTAAAATAAGGATAGTTTGCAGAGAACCTCCAATAGAACATTCCGGACAAGTTTGGTTCACATCGGCTCATTAGTTCCAGAGAAGATGAAAGTATGATTTCCCATAGGGTTCCTATAGTAACTATAGGCCGCAATTGCGGCCACGTGTGCAACCCAATCAACATTAAATGGGGATACTTGGTAGAGGATGTCCCAGTTATCAATCATGTGAAGTATCAAAACATTTGGCATTGTTGTTTCAGAGGAGAAGATTTTTCAAAATCCACCAATCAGAATCAAAGAATGCCTCTGGCGGCCATGTGTTCCATCCGACGGGAATAAAATGAGGGTCGTTTGTAATAGAATTCCCATAGACAGTTGCTGCCAAGTTTGGTTCACATCTACTCAGTAGTTCCGGAGAAGACGACGAAAATGTGATTTCTTATAGGATTTTTATAGTAAATCTGAGTCGCAATTGCAGCCATGTTTACAACCCGATCAACATTAAATGAGGATCGTTGGTAGAGGGTGTCCCAGTCATCAACCAAGCGAAGTTTTAAATCATATGGCCTTGTGGATTTAGAGAAGATTTTCAAAATCCCCCAATCAAAATCGACGAATGCCTCTGACGGCCATGTTTTCCATCCGACGAGAACAAAATGAGGATCGGTTGTAGAGGACGTCCCATAGACCATTCCTACAAAGTTTGGTTTATATCAGCTCAATAGTTCCAGAGAAGAAGATGAAAATTTGATTTGGTTCTGCATTAACTATAAGCCGCAATTACGGCCATGCGTGCAACCCGATCAACATTAAATGACGGTCGTTGGTAGAGGGTGTCCCAGTCACCAATCGCGGGCAGTTTCAAAACATATGCCCTTGTACTTTCAGGGAAGATTTTGAAAATCGACCAATCCAGATCAAAGAATGCTTCTGTCGGCCATGTGATTTCTCATAGGGCTTCTATAGTAACTATAAGTCGCAACTGCGGCCGTGTTTGCAACTCGATCAACATTAAATGAGGACCGTTGTTAGAGGGTGTCCCGGTCATCAATCATGTGAAGTCTCAAGTCATTTGGCCTTCTCGTTTCAGAGAAGAAGATTTATCAAAATCCACCAATCCTAATCAAAGAATGCGACTCACGGCCATGTTTATCAACCGACAGGAATAAAATGGGGAATGGGTACATGGGACCTCCCATATACTACCCCTGCCAAGTTTGGTTCACGTCGGCTCAATAGTTCCAGAGAAGATGAAAATGTGATTTCCCATAGGGTTTCTATAGTAATTGTGAGCCCATATTGTGGCCATGTTTGCACCTCGATCAACATTAAATGAGGATCTTTAGTAGGGGGTATTCCAGTCATCATTTATATGAATTTCAAAATATTTGGCCCTGTAGTTTCAGAGTAGATGATTTAAAAAAAAAAAAACCCAACCAGAATAAAAAAATGCCTTTTACGATAATGTTTTTCATCCGACGGAAACGAAATAAGGTTTTTTGTAGAGGTCCTCCCATAAACCATTCCTGCCAAATTTGGTTCACATCGGTTCAACGGTTCCAGGGAAGAAGATGAAAATGTAAAAAGTTTCTGGACAATGACAGACGCCAAGTGATGGCAATAGCTCACATGACCCTTTTGGGCCAGGTGAGCTAAAATGAGTGTACAACATAACGAATTGACAAGTCATTACAGGATAATAAAATAAGAATAAAATAATAACGAGTTAATTAGACATTATGATGATGATGATGAATGAAAGGTTTTTGCGCGCCGAAGGCGCGCAGGGACGATGTGGGATTTACAAATCCCTTGCGACCCGGTTAACCTTATTTTGTTTCCCTTGGATCCCACAGGCCTAGCTTTCCTATTGCCCAAATTGGAGTCTGAGGGGGTTATGCACGCGGCTAGAATACCCGGCAGTTTACGTTGGAGTGTTAGGTGGTCAATACTCAATCCCTCAACGCCTTTAAAACTATTAGAGAGCGAGCTCTATTCGGTTCCAGTTCGGCGATGGTAGAGGTTTGAGTCCCACCATGGCAGGTGAGAAATCCTTATAACGAAGTGTAAATTGATGATAAATTGCACTCTACTTAAAATGAGTTGTTGAGACATCACAACGAGTTACAAGTCATTATACCGATTTGTGAAGTTATTACATCGAGTTGACAAGCCGTTATATGGAGTCTCAAATGTCCTTATAACGACTTGACAAACATCTATGAGTTGTTAAGTCATTATAATGAGTTGGCATGCCATTTTAAAGAGGTGTAGAGTCATTATGACAACTTGTCAAGTCGTTATATCGAGATGGCATGTAGTTATAACGAATTTGGTTTTCAAGTTATCATAAACAGATGTTGAAGCATTATCATCAGAACGTTATAAGGAGTTCCAAAAGTCATTAATGCCACGAGTTGGTAAGTCAAAAGGAGTTGCGAGATCATTATGACAAGTTGTGAAGTTATTTCAATGAGTTGTCGTGTCATTATAGAGAGTTAAAAAATCATTATAATGTGGCATGTAGTCAGTATAAAGAATTTTGATGTTATCGAGCACAGTTGACAAGTCGTTTAATAAGTTGGGAATTTTTTATAACGAGTTATGAAATCGCTATAACGAGTTGGTACGTCATTATAACGAGTTTTAAACGGGTTATAGATAATTACCAAGACATAACGAATTGACTCGTCTTAATGGTGAGTGGGCCAGTTGGTATAAAATGTTGTAATGTCATTATATAGTTTGGAAGTTTTTTTAACGAGTTGGGGAGTCACTATAACTAGTGGACAAACTGTTATTACCATATCATGTTTCTGCCAGAGTTCCCGTCCAACTAAGGCCCCACATGCCATCCCTCTCAGAAGGTGCACACCACACAATCAGTGAACTGCCAGTGTTTTTGTATTGTTTTCTAGGATATTGCATTTTGTGTTCAAGCTGACTTTATTTCTTTTCTATATCTTTTTATCATTCCCTTTATTTCTTCTCTCTTCTTCTACATGGCAAGTTTAAACAATCTCACGCATCGTCAGCTATGGGGGTTCAACTCTCACTGAACTGCTTTCATATTCGGATAGAGCCAACCTTAGCCCCATACCTGCCCCACCATCTGCCCCTTCTCCCAGTTAATGTGGGTTGTGCGTTTCTGCGGTAGTGATTACTTGTGTGTGTATTAAAACGTATTGTCTCAAATCTGTCGAGTAAATGGCATCGACCCGTCTGACCATGAGTTATCATGCTCTCGTGTCTGGAAACTGCTTGCGTGGTGGACGCGGTACCTTGGTTCAGTGAGGGACAGTGGGTAATCGATCTAGTTAGGCGGACTGCTTACTAGATTTCATCTGCCTCCAAGGTGACGATGCGTGAGTCTAGCTATTTATCCTAACCATCTTCTTGTGTCAGTTTATCCTAGAGTTAGGGAGACGACCCAAATAAGCTCTAAGCTTTCTGCCGAATCCCTCCTTTAAACTGTATCTTCTCTACTCTTATGCTGTGTAATATTGTATAATACTAAGTTTTGTACAAGTATTCCATTCTGTATACAGCAAATATAATATGTTCCAATAAATATTGTTTAAACTAAACTGTTATAAAGACTTGCCAACGCGAAATAACGAAGTCGTTATGACAAATGGGCAATTTCCTGTAACGAGTTGATGAGTTATGTAATGAAGTGTGAAGTCATAACAAATTGTGAAGTCATAACGAGTTAACAAGTAGTTATAGGGAGTCGATCGATCATAATAAGTTGTAAAGTCGTTACAATGAACTGATATGTCGTTATAGCTGGTTTTCCAAGTTGTTATAATGGGCTGTAACGCCATTAGCGCGAGGATAAATATTTGACCGATGGAAAACCAGTCAACCAGTCTAAAAGTCACCATCACGAGTTGATAACACATTATAACGAGTGCACAATGCATTATAATGAGATGTCGAGTCATTATGGCGAATTGGAATGTTGTTATAACAGGCTAAGTCTTTATAACAAATTATCAAATCGTTATAAAGAATTTGTAAATTCGTGATGAGTTGTTATGTCATTAAGAAGAGTAGACTAGCCGGAATAACTAATTGTGATTTTTTTTTATAATGTGTTGTGAGTCATTATTGACATGTCGTTATATGCAATTGTTATAATGAACTATAACAAGGCTCAAAGTCATTGTGATGATTCGTAAAGTTATGAACTTTGATGCCGTTATACGAGTTGACAATTCGTTATGATGAGTTGACAAGTCGTTCTGAGGGATCGGAAATTCGTTTTAACGAGTTGGAATTTCGTTATAAGGAGTTGAAAGTCATTATTATGAGTTTACAAGTTAGTTTACAAATCACTATGACGAGTTGAGGAGTCGTTATATTCTACCCTATTTTTTATTTATAAGAAGCTAGCAAATCGTTGTGTCTCCTGAACATTGTTATAACAAATGGCAAATAATTATGATGAGAGTTGTGATATCGTGACAACGAGTTGAGAAGTCATTTTAACGCATTGTAAAGTTCTTATAGCGATTTGACCTGTAGCTATGGCGAGTTGGAAAGCCACTATGATGAGTAGATAGGTTGTTAAATGAGCAAAATGACAGGCAAATCATTATATTGAGTCTCAGACATTGTTATAACGAACAAGGGCAACGCCCCCGGTCCCCCGACCAAGATGGCAAATTCAAGGGAGCTGTTAGGATGCAATTTGTTCGCAGAGCATGGCCATTTCATTTTTTAACTTGACCTGTATTTCCAACCAATTAAACCACATACTTAGTTTCGTTTCAATCAAATGATCCAAAGTAAAGTTATCATCCGGACAACACAAAAACCGTATTTTCTAAGTCGAAAAAGGGGAATAAATTCAGTAAAAATCAGTGGAGCGTGCCCATTTTCGAACTTGACCTGCATTTCCACCCAAATAAGCGGCATACTAAATTTCGTTTCAATCAAATGATCCTAACTAAAGTTATCATCCGGACAACACAAAAACTGTATTTTTTAAGTCGAAAAAGGGGAATAAATCCAGTAGAAATCAGTGGAGCGTGCCCATTTTCGAACTTGACCTGCATTTCCACCCAAGTAAGACACATACCAAATTTAGTTTCAGTAAAATCATCCAAACTAAAGTTATCATCCGGACAAGGGTGTGACGGACGGACGGATGGACGGACGGACGGACGGACGGACGGACGGACGGACGGACGGACGGACGCACGCACGCACGCACGCACGCACGCACGCACGCACGCACGCACGCACGCACGGACGGACGGATGGACACTGCTGATTACAATAGTCCCCCGAAGGGTCGGGGGACAATTACCAAGTTATTACGAGGAAGTGTACAGTTCTTTTAACGAGTTGTTCTGACGTTATGGCGAGCTGTGGAGGCATTATAACGATCTGACAAGGCACTATACCGAGTCCCAAGTGTCGTTGTAACGAACTGGCAAGTCACTATGAGTTGTTAAGTCATGTAATGAGTTTACATGTCATTTCAAAGAGGTGTGATGCCATAATAACAAGCTTAAAAGTAGTTATACCGAGATAAGTCGTTATAACGAAGTAGGTTTTCTAGTCATTATAAAGAGGTTCTGTGGAATTATAAAAAATAAATTATAAGGAGTTCCAAAAGTCATTAAAACTATGAGTTGGTAAGTCACAATGAGTTATGAAATAATTATAACAAGTTGCAAAGCTATTCTAACGACCAGTCATGCCATTATAAAGAGTAGACAAATCATTATAATAAGGTGTGTAGTCGTTATTACATATAAAGGGCTTTGATGTTATTAAAAAGAGTTGGCTAATTGTTATACTAATATGTGAAATAATTATAACAAGTTGTGAAGTTGTTATTACGAGCTGGAAAGTTGTGATGTCGTTCTAGATAGTTGTTACGCCGTTATAACGAGATGTCAAGTTGCGAGTTCCAAATTTCAATATATATAACGAGTTTGGAAATTCATAATGAGGATTTGACATGCCGTTATAATGGTGTTCATGTCTTTATAAGGAGTTACAAAGTCACGAAGTCATTATAACGACTTGTGAAGTGTGAAGTCATTATAATGATTCGTGGTGCCATTAGAATAAGCTGAGTTAAGTCATTATAATAAGTTTATAATGTAATAATCATGTGAAGTCTCAAGTCATTTGGCCTTCTCGTTTCAGAGAAGAAGATTTATCAAAATCCACCAATCCTAATCAAAGAATGCGACTCACGGCCATGTTTATCAACCGACAGGAATAAAATGGGGAATGGGTACATGGGACCTCCCATATACTACCCCTGCCAAGTTTGGTTCACGTCGGCTCAATAGTTCCAGAGAAGATGAAAATGTGATTTCCCATAGGGTTTCTATAGTAATTGTGAGCCCATATTGTGGCCATGTTTGCACCTCGATCAACATTAAATGAGGATCTTTAGTAGGGGGTATTCCAGTCATCATTTATATGAATTTCAAAATATTTGGCCCTGTAGTTTCAGAGTAGATGATTTAAAAAAAAAAAAACCCAACCAGAATAAAAAAATGCCTTTTACGATAATGTTTTTCATCCGACGGAAACGAAATAAGGTTTTTTGTAGAGGTCCTCCCATAAACCATTCCTGCCAAATTTGGTTCACATCGGTTCAACGGTTCCAGGGAAGAAGATGAAAATGTAAAAAGTTTCTGGACAATGACAGACGCCAAGTGATGGCAATAGCTCACATGACCCTTTTGGGCCAGGTGAGCTAAAATGAGTGTACAACATAACGAATTGACAAGTCATTACAGGATAATAAAATAAGAATAAAATAATAACGAGTTAATTAGACATTATGATGATGATGATGAATGAAAGGTTTTTGCGCGCCGAAGGCGCGCAGGGACGATGTGGGATTTACAAATCCCTTGCGACCCGGTTAACCTTATTTTGTTTCCCTTGGATCCCACAGGCCTAGCTTTCCTATTGCCCAAATTGGAGTCTGAGGGGGTTATGCACGCGGCTAGAATACCCGGCAGTTTACGTTGGAGTGTTAGGTGGTCAATACTCAATCCCTCAACGCCTTTAAAACTATTAGAGAGCGAGCTCTATTCGGTTCCAGTTCGGCGATGGTAGAGGTTTGAGTCCCACCATGGCAGGTGAGAAATCCTTATAACGAAGTGTAAATTGATGATAAATTGCACTCTACTTAAAATGAGTTGTTGAGACATCACAACGAGTTACAAGTCATTATACCGATTTGTGAAGTTATTACATCGAGTTGACAAGCCGTTATATGGAGTCTCAAATGTCCTTATAACGACTTGACAAACATCTATGAGTTGTTAAGTCATTATAATGAGTTGGCATGCCATTTTAAAGAGGTGTAGAGTCATTATGACAACTTGTCAAGTCGTTATATCGAGATGGCATGTAGTTATAACGAATTTGGTTTTCAAGTTATCATAAACAGATGTTGAAGCATTATCATCAGAACGTTATAAGGAGTTCCAAAAGTCATTAATGCCACGAGTTGGTAAGTCAAAAGGAGTTGCGAGATCATTATGACAAGTTGTGAAGTTATTTCAATGAGTTGTCGTGTCATTATAGAGAGTTAAAAAATCATTATAATGTGGCATGTAGTCAGTATAAAGAATTTTGATGTTATCGAGCACAGTTGACAAGTCGTTTAATAAGTTGGGAATTTTTTATAACGAGTTATGAAATCGCTATAACGAGTTGGTACGTCATTATAACGAGTTTTAAACGGGTTATAGATAATTACCAAGACATAACGAATTGACTCGTCTTAATGGTGAGTGGGCCAGTTGGTATAAAATGTTGTAATGTCATTATATAGTTTGGAAGTTTTTTTAACGAGTTGGGGAGTCACTATAACTAGTGGACAAACTGTTATTACCATATCATGTTTCTGCCAGAGTTCCCGTCCAACTAAGGCCCCACATGCCATCCCTCTCAGAAGGTGCACACCACACAATCAGTGAACTGCCAGTGTTTTTGTATTGTTTTCTAGGATATTGCATTTTGTGTTCAAGCTGACTTTATTTCTTTTCTATATCTTTTTATCATTCCCTTTATTTCTTCTCTCTTCTTCTACATGGCAAGTTTAAACAATCTCACGCATCGTCAGCTATGGGGGTTCGACTCTCACTGAACTGCTTTCATATTCGGATAGAGCCAACCTTAGCCCCATACCTGCCCCACCATCTGCCCCTTCTCCCAGTTAATGTGGGTTGTGCGTTTCTGCGGTAGTGATTACTTGTGTGTGTATTAAAACGTATTGTCTCAAATCTGTCGAGTAAATGGCATCGACCCGTCTGACCATGAGTTATCATGCTCTCGTGTCTGGAAACTGCTTGCGTGGTGGACGCGGTACCTTGGTTCAGTGAGGGACAGTGGGTAATCGATCTAGTTAGGCGGACTGCTTACTAGATTTCATCTGCCTCCAAGGCGACGATGCGTGAGTCTAGCTATTTATCCTAACCATCTTCTTGTGTCAGTTTATCCTAGAGTTAGGGAGACGACCCAAATAAGCTCTAAGCTTTCTGCCGAATCCCTCCTTTAAACTGTATCTTCTCTACTCTTATGCTGTGTAATATTGTATAATACTAAGTTTTGTACAAGTATTCCATTCTGTATACAGCAAATATAATATGTTCCAATAAATATTGTTTAAACTAAACTGTTATAAAGACTTGCCAACGCGAAATAACGAAGTCGTTATGACAAATGGGCAATTTCCTGTAACGAGTTGATGAGTTATGTAATGAAGTGTGAAGTCATAACAAATTGTGAAGTCATAACGAGTTAACAAGTAGTTATAGGGAGTCGATCGATCATAATAAGTTGTAAAGTCGTTACAATGAACTGATATGTCGTTATAGCTGGTTTTCCAAGTTGTTATAATGGGCTGTAACGCCATTAGCGCGAGGATAAATATTTGACCGATGGAAAACCAGTCAACCAGTCTAAAAGTCACCATCACGAGTTGATAACACATTATAACGAGTGCACAATGCATTATAATGAGATGTCGAGTCATTATGGCGAATTGGAATGTTGTTATAACAGGCTAAGTCTTTATAACAAATTATCAAATCGTTATAAAGAATTTGTAAATTCGTGATGAGTTGTTATGTCATTAAGAAGAGTAGACTAGCCGGAATAACTAATTGTGATTTTTTTTTATAATGTGTTGTGAGTCATTATTGACATGTCGTTATATGCAATTGTTATAATGAACTATAACAAGGCTCAAAGTCATTGTGATGATTCGTAAAGTTATGAACTTTGATGCCGTTATACGAGTTGACAATTCGTTATGATGAGTTGACAAGTCGTTCTGAGGGATCGGAAATTCGTTTTAACGAGTTGGAATTTCGTTATAAGGAGTTGAAAGTCATTATTATGAGTTTACAAGTTAGTTTACAAATCACTATGACGAGTTGAGGAGTCGTTATATTCTACCCTATTTTTTTATTTATAAGAAGCTAGCAAATCGTTGTGTCTCCAGAACATTGTTATAACAAATGGCAAATAATTATGATGAGAGTTGTGATATCGTGACAACGAGTTGAGAAGTCATTTTAACGCATTGTAAAGTTCTTATAGCGATTTGACCTGTAGCTATGGCGAGTTGGAAAGCCACTATGATGAGTAGATAGGTTGTTAAATGAGCAAAATGACAGGCAAATCATTATATTGAGTCTCAGACATTGTTATAACGAACAAGGGCAACGCCCCCGGTCCCCCGACCAAGATGGCAAATTCAAGGGAGCTGTTAGGATGCAATTTGTTCGCAGAGCATGGCCATTTCATTTTTTAACTTGACCTGTATTTCCAACCAATTAAACCACATACTTAGTTTCGTTTCAATCAAATGATCCAAAGTAAAGTTATCATCCGGACAACACAAAAACCGTATTTTCTAAGTCGAAAAAGGGGAATAAATTCAGTAAAAATCAGTGGAGCGTGCCCATTTTCGAACTTGACCTGCATTTCCACCCAAATAAGCGGCATACTAAATTTCGTTTCAATCAAATGATCCTAACTAAAGTTATCATCCGGACAACACAAAAACTGTATTTTTTAAGTCGAAAAAGGGGAATAAATCCAGTAGAAATCAGTGGAGCGTGCCCATTTTCGAACTTGACCTGCATTTCCACCCAAGTAAGACACATACCAAATTTAGTTTCAGTAAAATCATCCAAACTAAAGTTATCATCCGGACAAGGGTGTGACGGACGGACGGACGGACGGACGGACGGACGGACGGACGCACGCACGCACGCACGCACGCACGCACGCACGCACGCACGCACGCACGCACGGACGGATGGACACTGCTGATTACAATAGTCCCCCGAAGGGTCGGGGGACAATTACCAAGTTATTACGAGGAAGTGTACAGTTCTTTTAACGAGTTGTTCTGACGTTATGGCGAGCTGTGGAGGCATTATAACGATCTGACAAGGCACTATACCGAGTCCCAAGTGTCGTTGTAACGAACTGGCAAGTCACTATGAGTTGTTAAGTCATGTAATGAGTTTACATGTCATTTCAAAGAGGTGTGATGCCATAATAACAAGCTTAAAAGTAGTTATACCGAGATAAGTCGTTATAACGAAGTAGGTTTTCTAGTCATTATAAAGAGGTTCTGTGGAATTATAAAAAATAAATTATAAGGAGTTCCAAAAGTCATTAAAACTATGAGTTGGTAAGTCACAATGAGTTATGAAATAATTATAACAAGTTGCAAAGCTATTCTAACGACCAGTCATGCCATTATAAAGAGTAGACAAATCATTATAATAAGGTGTGTAGTCGTTATTACATATAAAGGGCTTTGATGTTATTAAAAAGAGTTGGCTAATTGTTATACTAATATGTGAAATAATTATAACAAGTTGTGAAGTTGTTATTACGAGCTGGAAAGTTGTGATGTCGTTCTAGATAGTTGTTACGCCGTTATAACGAGATGTCAAGTTGCGAGTTCCAAATTTCAATATATATAACGAGTTTGGAAATTCATAATGAGGATTTGACATGCCGTTATAATGGTGTTCATGTCTTTATAAGGAGTTACAAAGTCACGAAGTCATTATAACGACTTGTGAAGTGTGAAGTCATTATAATGATTCGTGGTGCCATTAGAATAAGCTGAGTTAAGTCATTATAATAAGTTTATAATGTAATAATCATGTGAAGTCTCAAGTCATTTGGCCTTCTCGTTTCAGAGAAGAAGATTTATCAAAATCCACCAATCCTAATCAAAGAATGCGACTCACGGCCATGTTTATCAACCGACAGGAATAAAATGGGGAATGGGTACATGGGACCTCCCATATACTACCCCTGCCAAGTTTGGTTCACGTCGGCTCAATAGTTCCAGAGAAGATGAAAATGTGATTTCCCATAGGGTTTCTATAGTAATTGTGAGCCCATATTGTGGCCATGTTTGCACCTCGATCAACATTAAATGAGGATCTTTAGTAGGGGGTATTCCAGTCATCATTTATATGAATTTCAAAATATTTGGCCCTGTAGTTTCAGAGTAGATGATTTAAAAAAAAAAAAACCCAACCAGAATAAAAAAATGCCTTTTACGATAATGTTTTTCATCCGACGGAAACGAAATAAGGTTTTTTGTAGAGGTCCTCCCATAAACCATTCCTGCCAAATTTGGTTCACATCGGTTCAACGGTTCCAGGGAAGAAGATGAAAATGTAAAAAGTTTCTGGACAATGACAGACGCCAAGTGATGGCAATAGCTCACATGACCCTTTTGGGCCAGGTGAGGATTTGACATGCCGTTATAATGGTGTTCATGTCTTTATAAGGAGTTACAAAGTCACGAAGTCATTATAACGACTTGTGAAGTGTGAAGTCATTATAATGATTCGTGGTGCCATTAGAATAAGCTGAGTTAAGTCATTATAATAAGTTTATAATGTAATTATAACGAGTCGACAAAGTCGTTATATTGATATCGAAACTTGCTAAAACGAGTTTTTGAAGTCTGTATACTGCACTGACAAGCCATGCGTCATAACTATAACGAGTCATCAAGTCGTTATACCGAGCTGCCAAGTCGTGATAGCGAGTTGTGTTGTGAAGTTATTACAACAGATTGTACTGTCGTCAGATCATGTTGGTAAGTCGGCACAAAGAGTTGGCAAGTTTTTTCCATGATTGACAAGTCATTATAACGGTTTGGGTTCTGAGTTTTGAAGATATTTTACGTACATCTGTTGTGGACTGACCACTTTCATCGGATGGATAATATTTCTACTGGTGCGGTACATTTGATAGGTTAATATGTCGCGGGGAGCATTTCCAAATGATTGAGGACAATCAAAAGCGTGTAGCAACTATTTATTCATGAAAAAGATCTAAAAGAACGTATTAGAAAACTTAGTTTTTTTGCAAAAGCATGAACATTGTGGGTAACTTTCTCTTTGAGAAGTTGCAACATCCTCTCTCAGTTTCGTACCGCAGGCGACTCGACCCATCGTTCACGTGAATTCAACATTCTCAGACACTTTGAACGACTGTACTTTTGATTGTGGATCTCCTGTAACCTGTCTGAAATCAATCCACGATACATGGTGAATGATTTGGTACAGACACACCAACAAAGTGGAATTTCCAGGCATACTGGATTGTGTTATGTGAAAGAAACATTCTCAGCTTCAAGTGAGCTTCGAACCAATATAAAAAGCCCAATCCACTGAACCATACTGTGTGTTCCCTGTGCTTGCTTTGTCAAAGAAACAGAGTATATCATTTGGGTGGACATTCCGCCCCTTTGGTGCTTTCTCATATATGTATTGGTATTTCCAGCTAAATTATTCATCTCAAAGTCTAAAAAAGGAAGAAAAAAGCCTACCTACCGACCCTATTTTTTCCATCATGTAACCCAAACCACAAATTTAATTTTTTGGGCATAAAAAAGACCTAGTAATTAATTTTTTAATTGGGCATATACATAGGAAAAAATAAACTAAGCACGCACAAAGCCAGTAAGGAGAACATTTGCTCAAAATCGAAGGTAGCTCAGTCTACGTTCGTGCGTACCCTAGGAATAAGCGTTAAAATGGTAACACTAGTCTTTTCAATATATATAACTTTTAGATTTTTTTTTCTCACAAAAGGTCATTTCGATGTTTAACACCCGCCACCTTTCCTACCTGACTTGACCATTTATGATTTTTTAAAAATTATTATTTCATCAAGGTAATGGTCCTTTAAACAACGAACGTTTACCCTATATGCTTAAAACGTTAATTTACCCCCCAAAAATCAAATCATTGCAAATACAATATTTCAAAAAGTTGCATGTGACTTCACTTTGTTCGTTGTTGTTATTTACTATGTTATCCTAAACCTTAGGCCTATAGACAGTAATGTAACAACCAAAGGGATACAGCGATATTTACGCCCCCCCCCCCCCGCCCGATATTTACGCCCCCCCCCCCCCCCCCCCGTACTCCCATGCGTAAAATATTTTCAAACACTTTTTGGCAACCCAGTGTAACGTGCTCTGAATTGGCCGTCAATGTGCAACATGTTTTTAGCTTAACTCGACATAGTCAAAAAAGCTATTGCCATCACGCGTGCGGAAGTCTGTTAGTCTGTGAGTCTGTGACGTCTGTTCACATTTTCCTTTAGCACGGGCTACACCCCGCTGTTCTTGTCTGATCGTCACGAAATTTCATATGCAGGTTTGGGGTCATGTCTAGATGAGAACGTCCCCCTTTGGTCGCGATCGGGCAACCGGTATGGCTGCCTGAGACCAAAACCCGAAAACCATTAGCACAGTCTACAGGTCATATTTATGAAGGGATTTCATTGTAACTTGGTAGCATGCCTCTGTATAATGCTAGATGAGAACGTCCCCTTTTGGGTATGATCTATCAACCGTGATGGCTGCCCATGCCCGAAACCCAAAAACTTTTAGCACAGTCTGCAGGTCATGTTTAATGTGGAGGGATTTCATTGTAACTTGGTAGGATGATTCCTTATGATGTCTAGATGAGAATTTCCCCATTTGGGCATGATCTGCCAACCTTGACGACTGCCCGAGCCCAAAACCCGAAAACCTTTAGCACAGTCTACAGGTCATATTTATCGAGGAATTTCATTATAACTTGGTGGGTTGACTTCATACAATGTCTAGATGAGAAAGTCCCCTTTTGGACGTGATTGGGCAACTGTGACAGCTACAGGGGCCCGAAGCCCGAAAACCTTTAGCACAGTCTAGAGGTAAAATTTATGAAGGGATTTCATTGTAACTTGGTAGGATGACTCCAAATAATGTCTAGACGAGAACGTCCCATTTTGATCGCGATCATGCAGGCTTGATGGGTGCCCGAGCCCAAAAACCTTTAGCATAGGCAAAAGGTCATATTTATGGAAGGATTTCATTGTAACCTGTTAGGTTGACTCCATATAATGCCTAGATGATGACATCCCCTTTTGGTAGTGATTGGTCAGTTGTGATGGCTACAAGTGCCCGAAACCCGAAAACCGTGAGCACAGTCTACAGGTCATATATATGAAGGGATTTCATTGTAACTTCGTAGGATCACTCCAGATGATGTCCAGATGAGATTCTCCCCTATGGTTGCGATCATTCAGCCATGATGGCTGCCCGAGCGCGAAGCCCGAAAAACCTTTAGCACAGTCTACAGGTCATATTTATGAAGGGATTTCATTGTAACTTGGTAGGTTAACTTCATATAATGTCTAGATGAGAACAACCCCTTTTGGACATGATTGGGCAACTGTGACGGCTAAAGGTGCCCGAAGCCCGAAAACCTTTAGCACAACACAGTCTACAGGTCATATTTATGAGGGGATTTCATTGTAACTTGGTAGGATGACTCCAAAGAATATCTAGATGAGAACGACCCATTTTGATCGCGATCATTCAGCCTTGATGGGTGCCCAAGCCCCAAAACCTTTAGCATGTCTATAGGTCGTATTTATGGAAGGATTTCATTGTAACTTGTTAGGTTGACTCCATATAATGCCTAGATGATGACACCCACTTTTGGTCGTGGTTGTTCAACTGTGATGGCTACAGGTGCCTGAAGCCCGAAAATCTTGAGCACAGTCTGCAGATCATATTTATGAAGGGATTTCATTGTAACTTTATAGGATCACTCCACACGATGTCCATACGAGAATGTCCCCTTTTGGTTGTGATCATTCAACCATGATGGCTGCCAGAGCCCAAAGCCCAAAAACCTTTAGCACAGTCTACAGGTCATATTTATTAAGAGATTTCATTGTAACTTGGTAGGTTGACTTCATATAATGTCTAGATGAGAACGTCCCCTTTGGACGCAATTGGGAAACTGACGGCTACAGGGGCCCGAAGCCCGAAAACCTTTAGCACAGTCTACAGGCCATATTTATGAAGGGATTTTAATGTAACTTGATAGGATGACTCGTTTTGGAATAATTTCACTATAACTTGGTAACTTTTGTTGATATACGTTAACTGTGAGGGCCACATACATTAACTGTGAGGTCATATTAACCCACCCCTCAGCTCTTTAGTACAGTGTACACCTCATATTATTTTTATCATGAACATAGCATACAGGGAACAGAAATGAACATATTCCCAATTACCACAATTCTTGTCTTATTTCATAATCCTTTCATAAACATTGGACATTATCATTTTCATGAAACACAACACAAAAGTTAAGCTACAGTGTCATTGACACTTTCATTTTTACAGCCCTTGGCGCTTTTCCAAAAGCTAATAAATAAAAAGTAACTAGTGAAAAAATAGTTCAATTTAACTCAAATGCCTGTAGATTTTAGACCCATATAATTGTAAATTCCCACCATGGAATGTTCCTGTTGCATTAAATGCCTTGAAAGCACTCTGATGACATTTCAGCACAATCAGACCAAACTGACTAATAAAAAACTAGAGAAACAGAATTTACTGCATCCAGTAAATTCAAGTCTGTGTGAAAAGGGTTAAAGTATCACAAATAAACTCTACAGAAAGAGAATTTATGGAGGCTTATCTTCTGGTGTAAAATATTTTTTAACAAATCAGAAATGGGTTTTCGTTAACAGTATTTACAGATATTCATACAGGAATCAGAACCACTCTTATAAGACACCAGAAAAGGCATATATGTGACCACCATTCAAAGGGTTCGATACACGAATCAGAAATGGACAATTTTGGCTCTGCACAATAATTTGAGTGATGAAATACATTCATAAACTTTAGAAATACATGAAGGTGTAAATGCATTTCCCAGTCTTTCTGAATAATATGCACTTGATGACCTCATTGAGGTGGACCATATATTGAATCTCCAGCAATTTTT
The DNA here is from genome assembly GCA_031216915.1 of Pictodentalium vernedei. Classification (NCBI taxonomy): domain Eukaryota; kingdom Metazoa; phylum Mollusca; class Scaphopoda; order Dentaliida; family Dentaliidae; genus Pictodentalium; species Pictodentalium vernedei. The sequence goes on along the minus strand of CM062296.1, from coordinate 551,822,403 downwards.
AACTCAGTCAGTGTAGTCCCATGTCCACATCTACATTGAAGAATGAGCGCAACTCACTTTGAAATAATGGCTCCACCAACTTCAGATCTGTCATCTGTCATTCAGATTGAACAGGTGAAAAAAACATAGATGAATGCAAACTGGTTATTGTTGACCAGCATGCCAAAATGCATAGAGATAGGACGATCCGTATTTGAGTTGTCACGCTGACAAAGGGTGCATAGACTCTATGTCGGAGATATTGTCATAAAAACCTTAAAAACCCCAAGAGCCCATTTGAAGGCCTGCTTTTAAAAGAGCATCTAGTGACCTAAACAAGGCATACATAAAACTAGAACTTCTCAAATAAATTAATTTTAAACAGTCATAGCACTAACACAGTTAACTGTACAGTCAACTATGTCAGTATTGCATCTTTTACCGGCATCCTGACAGTATTGTGATAGGTTTCAATAACAAATCTTCAGTGTAGTTTTACAATTACATGTACACCGAAATTCTTCATGATCAAGTTGTTTGTTTTTATATTAACTTGGTTTGGGAATTAATTCTGTGCAATGAGATTAAATAAATAGATCATGTTATTGTATGTGACAGTCACAGGGTGATTCGATAGTTGCTCGCTGTTGCCCGGAGGTTCTCCCCAGGTACTCCAGCTTCCTCCACCCGTAAAACTGTCCTGGTCATGATAAACCACTGTGCAGAAATATGTGACATTAAACACCAATAAATAAATAATCCTTTAAAAATGAGCTCATTCCAATGAAGGGTCAAAAGCTATGTTTTTCAAGCAAAAATGAAAAAGTAATTAAATCTGAATAGACATTTCTGTGTATAAAACTGACCGGTTTTTTGCCGTTATGTTTGCTAAAGGGTTAAGAATCCCTTAGTTTGGAAAGCACACTGAAAAGGTTCCCATTCCACATAGAATTAAATGTTGCAGAAAAGAAAGCGAAAAACATTCTGTAGCCATGAGTTATTTTTATTAAAGGTATTTTTTTACTCACATCGAAGTATTAAGAGGGTTAAAATCTGACCATTCAAATATTCCATTTTATTACTTTGTAACTGTGATAGGTGTTTCAAGAAAGCCACACACCACTCCATCCCAAAACCTCTCAATCCTCAGTTATGATTGAGAATAAATAGATTTTTAAAAAAATGCTTTGAAAAGTGAAGGTTTCTCTCTCTCTTCAATGATTGAGACTGAAGTTTTGTAACATGATACAACATAAATATACAGTGCTGTTCAATGTAACAAAGAATTCTATCTCAGCTTTCTCTCTGGAGATTATATTCTGTTTTAGATAATGGTTACTGCTTCAGCTAACTCATTTCCCAGTAAATGTTGTAAACATATTTTTAACCTGTGGAGCCCGAAGGCCCCACATGCCTCCAAATCATAGATGATCGAGTACCAATGGCAGGCAGTCTATCAGTACACCAAAAACATAGAGATAGGATTGATTGTATTTGGGTTATCATGTTGATAAACAGTGCACAGAAGACATTCTATGAATGTTATTAATTTATTAGGGTTTAATGACACTTTTCAACAGCTAGGCCCGCCTCGTGTCGGACAGTTTTTACGGATGGAGGAAGCCTGAGAACCCAGAGATCCACCAGCAACAAGCAACTGTCTGGCTCCCCAACATGCTAGCTCCACACAAGCAGGGTTAGTGGAAGTGCATCATCGACATGCAGTATGTCTGAGTACACAACATCACCATGCCCTTATGTGGGCAATGGGAGTGAAGTGTTTTTGCCCAAAGACACAAGGCAGTTGCCGCAGATAGGATTCTAACTGAGAACCTCTCGGCTTGCAGTCTGCACCTCTAACTGCTTAGCCACCACGCCCCTCTATGAATGTAATGAGAATACTTTAGAGGCTTATTCTGGGGATAAAATAGTTTTAAAGAAATAAGAAATGGGTTTTCAATGACAGTATTTATAGATATTCATTAAAAAATCAGATAATTTTTTCCATGAAACCAGATAAGGTATATATCGTCAGAGCATTCAAAGGGACCGATCAAGGAAATGAACGAGGAGGTTCAAAAATATGATTTCTAGCAATTCTGGTAATAGCCCTTGTGACTCCTGTTCGACCTAGGCCCAAATTTTTAATCTCCATCGAGTGTCGACTCGTTTAGTATTGGTCCAAGGTTCATACATCATACTATGCTTGAGATATGAGCATGACCCATTTTCACAAATTTTGGCCACACCAACTTTTTACGTAAAAATGGATGTATGAACTTCAGGAATGCTTTAGAGAGTCAAAAAATGTGATTTCCAGCAATTCTGAAAAAATGCACTCAATGACCACAGGTGACCTCCGTGACCTTGACCCATATTTTTGAACTTCCATCAAGTGTTGACTAATTTAGTGTTGGCTCCAGGTCCATGCATCACACCATGCTTGAGATATGAGCGTGACCCACTTTCAAAAATTTTGGCCACTCCCACTTTTTTCATGAAAAAAATGCATGTCTGAATTTTGGGGAAGCATTTGGAGGTAAAAAAAATATGATTTCCAGCAATTATGAAAAATGGACTCATTGACCCCTGGGTGACCTCGGTGACCTTGACCCATATTTTGAACCTCTATAACATGTCGGCTCATTTGGTGTTAGTCCCAGGTCCATGCATCGTACCATGCTTGAGTTATGAGCCTGACCCACTTTCAAAAAATTTGGCCGCGCCCACTTTTTTACATCAAAATGCATGTATGGACGTCAGGAATGCTTCAGGGGTAAAAAAATGATTTCCAGCAGTTATAAAACAATGCACTTAATAACCCCTAGGTGACCTCTGTGACCTTGACCCATATTTTGAATCTCCATCGAGTGTTGACTCATTTGGGGTTGGTCCCAGGTCCATTCATCATACCACACTTGAGATATGAGCGTGACCCACTTTTAAAAATTTTTGGCCACACCCACTTTTTTAATGTTAAATATGCATGTGTGTACGTCAGAAATGCTTTAGGTGGTCAAAAATGTGATTTCCAGCAATTATGAAAAATGCACTCAATGACCCCTAGGTGGGCTCCGTGACCTTGACCCATATTTTGAATCTCCATTGAGTGTCGACTCATTTGGTGTTGATCCCAGGGTCATACGAGATACCACGGCTGAGATATGGGCGTGACCCACTTCAAAAATTTTGGCCACGCCCACTTTTTTAATGTAAAAAATGCATGTGTGTATGTCAGAAATGCTTTAGGGGGTCAAAAAATGTGATTTCCAGCAATTATGAAAAATACATTTCAATGACCCCAAAGTGACCTCCGTGACCTTGACCCATATTTTGAATCTCCATCGAGTGTCGACTCATTTGGAGTTGGTCCCAGATCCATACGTCATACCACACATGAGATATGGGCGTGACCCACTTTCAAAAATTTTGGCCACGCCCACTTTTTTAGCGTAAAAATGCATGTGTGTACGTCAGGAATGCTTTAGGGGGGTCAAAAAATGTGATTTCCAATAATTATAAAAAATGCACTCAATGACCCCTGGGTGACCTCCGTGACCTTTTGAATCTCCATCGAGTGCCGACTCATTTGGGGTTCGTCCCAGGTCCATTTATCATACCACGCTTGAGATATGAGCGTGACCCACTTTAAAAATTTTGGCCACGCCCACTTTTTTAATGTTAAATATGCATGTATGTACGTCAGAAATGCTTTAGGGGGTCAAAAAATGTGATTTCCAGCAATTATGAAAAATGCACTCAATGACCCCAGGTGACCTCCGTGACCTTGACCCATATTTTGAATCTCCACTAAGTGTCGACTCATTTGGTGTTGGTCCTAGGTCCATATGTCATACCACTCCTGAGATATGGGCGTGACCCACTTTCAAAACACCCCTACAGACACCCCTGATACCCCAGGAATCTGAAAAACAGGTGGCCAAGAACTTGTGGTTATCTATCAGCAAGCCAAAAATCAACGAGATAGGGCAATTCGTTTTTGAGTTATCTTGCGGATAAAAAACTGATGAGAAGAATAAGAAAAAAAAAGAAAAGAAAAAGAAACCGTGCAAAAACAATAGTCTGTGTGTTTCACACAGACTAATAACTGAATGGACGCTGTCAAACAACCCAATGATCCGTTTTCGAGCCAAATACTCGCAAATGCTGTGTGAAAGGTGAGATAAGGTTTATTCAACAAATACACCAGAACAAAGGCAGATTGCTATGTACACACAAAATCAACATAAACAGAATAATAAAACACACTAATTCCATATGACATATGTGAATTGAGTATCCTTTTTTTACTCCTTTTAAATACTGTCTTTTTTCCAAAAGGTTACCCGACAAAGCCCAATCAAATTGAGGTGAAACAAAATACACATTGTCAAATATCGTATATAATTTGCTTCCCGAATTCATGGCATCGTTTCATCACGTTTGATCATCATCACACTTTTGACTTCCGAGTGTGAGCACCTCAGCAATAACAACATGGGAGCACTGGAACTACCAGCAAGGCTGCAAAACACCATTTCAGCTCTAGGCGCCTCTCGTCCCTTCACCTGGACTATCCAGGAGAAGGGCGAGAGCGTCTATCTGACACTGGAATTCTCCACAGAAGAAAAGACCGCACCACCCCCAAGGGTAGAGGTAGTACCTTTAGTGACAGGATCCCCTCTCACACTGGTCCTCACCCAAGGGGGTCTGGAGGCCCTGAAAAGAGAAGGAAACCGAGAAGAAAGAGCCCGTCCACCAAGCAGAGGGACGCCCGACGCTTGGGGGCATTCTTGGAGATGAAGAAAGAGAACGGTGAGGAAAAAGAAAGAGCCAGAGGCGGCCAACACTTCCCCTCCCACTCCCATAAACAGCCCCATCCAAATGTCGGCTTCCCAGCCGGTGTTGTCGGATGTGAAAGAGCCTGTGGAGACTGAGGTGGAAATGGAAGCTACCCTCTCGCCTCTTCCCGATCCCCACTCGCCTCTTCCTTCAAAACCAAAATGCCAGGACGTGGACGACAGGCTGGACAACATCATACGGGAAAACAAGATGCAAGGGGGCCTTCACAAGCAAGAGATGGACAGGAATTACCAACTATTCCTCCAACAAGTCAAAGAAACCTAAAAACTAATAGACGCCAGAAACCTACAACAACAAAAACCTCTGCAATCACCCACAACCACTCCAGACTCAGCCAGGACCAGACCCTACAAACCTCACCAATCAACATCAGGCAGCCCACCAACAACACCAACTACCACTGTCTCTTCTTTCATACCTCCACCTCTGAAAAAGAAGCAGAAAAGACATAAGCGCCGCTAACAACCCACAACTTCTCCTCCTTTACCACGGTCTGACACTACAAAATTCTACAGCTAAAGAGAGTCGAAAGGGGCTTGCTCCCCAAACCGTCCCTGGGCGCCTTCGGCGCGCGAAACCATTTGATTCAAGATGGCACCACAACGTCTGCCACGAAGAAGAAAATGCATTTTTAGTAACTGATGATCTAAGTAATTCGAATCCCACCTGCGGCAACCGCGTTGTGTCCTTTGGCAAGACACTTTACCCCATTGCCCAAGGAGGCATGGTGGCGTTGTGTACTAAGGCGTACTGCACGTCGATGGTGCACTTGTCTTCAACCAATGCTAACTCTAATTGTGCGGGGTTAGTATGTTGTGGGGCTGACAGTTGCTCGCCGTTGCTCGGTGGTTCTCTCCGGGTACTTCGGATTCCTCCACCCGTAAAAATGCCGTGGTCATGATTAGCCATTGTGCAGAAATATGTGACCTTAACCCTTTACCCAACGTAATGGCCAAAACCGGCCAGCGCTATTATAAAAAATCGCCAATTAATTTTTCATTTTGTGTCTCAAAAACATAGGTTATGACCACTCGTTGGAATGAGCTCGTTCCAATGAGGGGATCATAACCTATGTTTTTGAGACAAAAAATGAAAAAAATTAGTTATTCAAGAATTTTGTTGGCAAGTGTCGTCTGCTTTTCATGTTAGGTAAAGGGTTAAACACCAATAAATAAATGTATCTCAGTAATGTAACTTGTCTAATCCATAAATATACATATATAAATATATGTGGGTTATATTAACCATTTATAAGACACAGAGTTTTATTGTCCTTATTTCAAATTTCAAAATGCCACTAACATTTAATTATTTATTAGTCTGTGTGAAACACACAGACTATTGTTTTTGCACGTTTTCTTTTTCTTTTTTTTCTTCTTTTTAGTCTGTGTGAACACACAGACTATTGCTTTTGCACGGTTTCTTTTTCTTTATTTTTTTTCTTCTTTTTTGTCTTCTTCTTCTCCTGTCTTCTGTCTTCTCATCACTTTTTTGTCCGCAAGATAACTCGAAAACGAATTGCCCAATCTCGTTGATTTTGGTATGCTGATTTATTTATTTATTTATTTATTTATTTATTTATTTATTTATTTATTTATTTATTTATTTATTTATTTATGTTGAAGGTCACATATTTCTTCACAATGGCTAACCATGACCGTGACAGTTTTACGGGTGGAGGAAGCCGGAGTACCCGGAGTGAACCACCGAGCAACTGCGAGCAACTGTCAGCTCCCCAACATACCAACTCCACACAAGCAGGGTTAGCATTGGTTGAAGACAGGTGCACCATCGACGCGCAGTACGCCTTAGTACACAGCGTCACTGTGCCCCCACGTGGGCAATGGGGGTGAAGTGTCTTGCCCAAGGACACAACGTGGTTGCCGCAGGTGGGATTCGAATCGAGGACCTCCCGGCTTGCAGCATGCAGCTCTACCAACTGAGCCACCACGCCCCCTGGCATGCTGATAGACAGCCACAAGTTCTCGGCCACCTATGTTTTATCAGATTTCTGGGGTATCAGGGATGTATGTAGGGGTGTTTTGAAAGTGGGTCACGCCCATATCTCAGGTGTGGTATGACCTACAGACCTGGGACCAACACCAAATGAGTCATTGAGTGCATTGAGTGCATTTTTCATTATTGCTGGAAATCACATTTTTGACCCCCTAAAGCATTCCTGACGTACACACATGCATTTTGACGTAAAAAAGTGGGCATGGCCAAAGATTTTTAAAAGTGGGTCACGTTCATAACTCATGCATGGTACGATGCATGGACCTGGGACTAACACCAAATGAGTCAACTCTCGATGGAGGTTCAAATTATCGGTCAATGTCACGGAGGTCACCTAGGGGTCAATGAGTGCATTCTTCAGAATCGCTGGAAATCACATTTTTTGACCTCCTAAAGCATTCCCAAAGTCCATACATGAATTTTTTTTATGTAAAAACGTGGGCGTGGCTAATTTTTCAAAAGTGGGTCACACTCACATCTCAAGCATGGTCTGATGAATGCACCTGGAACTAACACCAATTCAGTCAAAACTTGATGAAGGTTCGAAATAAGGGTCAAGGTCATGGAGGTCACCTAGGGGTCATTGAGTGCATTATTCGGAATTGCTGGAAATCACATTTTGTGACCCTCTAAAGCATTCCCGAAGCCAATACATGAATTTGGGCATGGCCAGAATTTTTGAAAGTGGGATATGCTCATATCTCAAGCATGGTATGGCGAATGGACCTGAAAACTAACATGAAATGAGTCAACACTCGATAGCGGTTCAAAATATGGCTCAAAGTCATGTATGTCACCTAGGGGTCATTGAGTGCATTTTTTCAGAATTAATGGAAATCACATTTTCTGACCCTCCTAATGCATTCCCGAAGTTCATACATGCATTTTTACACGAGAAAAGTGGGTGTGGGCAAAATTCTTGAGAGTGGGTCACACTCATATCTCAAGCATGGTATGACACATAGACATGGGACCAACACCAAATGAGTCAACACTCCATAGAGGTTGACAATATGGTCAAGGTCACTGAGGTCGCCCAGGTATAACTGAGTGCATTTTTTTAGTATTCCTGAAAATCACATTTTTGGAACCCTAATGCATTCTCTTGACCAAACCTTTTGAATGTTGTGCACATACGGTGCTACTAGAAACCAGAATCACCCAGAATCCCCTTTTAAGACCGGAATCACCCGGAATCCCCTCATATTTTACTACATTTTCGCCATATTTAGTACTTTTAGTAATAAAAAATCATCCTCGGGGGTTTCCAATCATAGTTTTTTTTTTCAAATATACATTTTGACGTGTCTTGGTGTACGAGAAGAGATTGTCGGAACGATTATTATCATTCATTACCTTTCAACGATCGAACAGTCATGAGCCAACCAAGATGATGATTCGCTAAAGTTCTCATTCAAATTGAGTAAATTATAATCTTGATTAGTTTGAGTTTTTCCCCGCCCTTACCCCCCCCCCCCCCCAACCCCACACACACACTCATTCATTTATTTATTTATTGATGTTGAAGGTCACAGATTTATGCACAATGGCTAATCATGACCGTGACAGTTTTAAGGGTGGAGGAAGCCGGAGTACCCGGAGAGAACCACCGAGCAACGACGAGCAGCTGCCAGCTCCCTAACATCGTAACTCCACACTGCAGCACAGGCAGGGTTAGATTGGTTGAAGATATGCGTACCATCGAGGTGCAGTACGCCTTAGTACACGACGTCATCGTGCCCCCACGCGGGAAATGGAGATGAAGTGTCTTGCCCAAGGACACAACGTGGTTGCCGCAGGTGGGATTCGAACAGAGGACCTCTCGGCTTGCAGCTTGCACCTCTACCTACTGAGCCACCGCGCTCCCACACACTCATTCCAGTGAGCTTCAAGTTTGATAGTAAATTCTTGCTTCTCGGGCTATGATGTTTGTGTTGTATTGGCGATTCGTGATAAAATGGTATCGGGTCGATTCGACCTTGAGTCGATTCGGCCTTGGGTCGATTCAACCTGCATCGATTTGGCCTGTAGTGATTCGGCCCCGGGTCGATTCGGCCCAAAGGTAAGTCGAATGGGATTTCACTTAAGACCATGTTGGGACAAAAAACAAAAATTTGAACTTTTTTCTGTAATTTATTCCATATCGTACACATATACAATAAAAGCAACAAATAAAAATAAATGTAAAGAAGAAGATGTATTAAAATCGAAAATAATTTTCATTAAATTACTCTCACTTTCTTATTATCCCTACCTGGTAATTGTCTATTAGTTTCGATTTTAATACATTTACTCATAACCAAGTGGAAACAAGAAGATGTATTAAAATCGAAAATAATTTTCATTGGGTACACAGATTTCTAGGAAACTTTCATTAAATTACTCCCCCTTTCTTATTATCCCTCCCTGGTAATTGTCTATTAGTTTCGATTTTAATACATTTTCTCATAACCGAGTGGAAACAAGAAGATGTATTAAAATCGAAAATAATTTTCATTGGGTAGGCCTACACAGATTTCTAGGAAACTTTCATTAAATTACTCTCACTTTCTTATTATCCCGACCTGGTAATTGTCTATAAAATAATTTTCATTGGGTACACAGATTTCTAGGAAACTTTCATTAGGCTTTCCCAAACTGTCGGGCAGGGACAGTAGAAAACATTCTGAGAATTTCAAGTTGCTGCCTTGCATGGTCGGGACATAATTGGAGTATATCCGACATTGTAACTGTTTAATTTGAATGTTAAACTAGAGAATTGTAATTTGTTGGACAAATTACGGGCTTTCCCAACTTTTCAATGTGAAAATGGAGACTACAGATAGGGTTGTCACTAAAAAGTGTACTCCGACCCCGACCCCGACTCCGAAATTACCGACTCCAAAACTATTTCTTTTTCTAACTCTGTTATTAATGGATCAATTACACTGAAATTCAACATAAATGTACAGAATTATGTGTAGTATACATAAAATCATATAAATGTTACAAAAAAATTAAGATTTTCATTAAATTGACATTTATTGAGTTTTGATTCACTAAAAAGTGTACTCGTCGATTTCAACGAAATTTCATTCTCTCATTCATATAATACATTCTTCCAGCTAATTTGTTGCAGTATTAAGAATATATTCGTATTTTACGATGTCTTATGCAAGATTTATAATTAATTTGGAAATTAATCGTGCTTAAAATGGAAATTTACTCGAAGATGAGAATCGCCGACTCCGGCTTCATTTGCGGTTGTATGTAAAATTCTAACTTGCAATTGGCGGATCAATAGTCAGAGGTTTTCCCGGATTGTGGTAAGTGACCAAAATCAGGTCTTATTTACTACGACTCTTATCCTGTAGAGTTTAGACTGGGCACAGAATATGTGTGCTGAAAACCATTCACATTTCATCATTCGCGTGATTACTTATCACAGTACTCACAAACAAACAAAACAATATCAATGGTTGAAGTGGATAATACATGGACACTGTATTAATAAACAAAAAACTTATGTTTAATGAATAAAATTATCAAAGACGAACAGAATATTGAGCATTAAAATGTTGTTGCTAAAGGCTTGCACACACAAGACATAAATTTCACAGAGAAAAAGAAGGGTCCAACAAACTACCTATGAAAAAATCACTTTCAACGCCTTCTCGTGCATGTTAACTGCGTCAGTTACCACAATCCGGGAAAACCTCTGACTATTGATCCGCCAATTTCAAGTTTGAATTTTACATACAACCTCAAATGAAGCCGGAGTCGGCGATTCTCATCTTCGAGTAAATTTCCATTTTAAACACGATTAATTTCCAAATTAATTATAAATCTTGCATAAGACATCGTAAAATACGAATATATTCCTAATACTGCAACAAATTAGCTGAAAGAACGTATTATATGAATGAGAGAATGAAATTTCGTTGAAATCGCCGAGTACACTTTTTAGTGAGTCAAAACTCAATAAAAGTCAATTTAATGAAAATCATAATTTTTTTGTAACATTTATATGATTTTATGCATACAACACATAATTCTGTACATTTATGTTGAATTTCAGTGTAATTGATCCATTAATAACAGAGTTATTAAAAGAAATAGTTTTGGAGTCGGTAATTTCGGAGTCGGGGTCGGGGTCGGGATCGGGAAGATTCGGCCCCGAGAAGATTCGGCCCCGAGAAGATTCGGCCCCGGGAAGATTCGGCCCCTGGTTAGTGGGAAGATTCGGCCCCGGGAAGATTCGGCCCCAACGCAATTTTTGGGGAGGAGCGAAATAAATTTATATAGATGTAATTATTAATAAATTAAAATGACTATATTTACCTTCAATATGGTTATTTGTTCTGACCGTGTGGTCAAAAATGCACCAACTGTTGATATCGAAACATTCATTATTAATCCACTGGTTTTCTATGTACGTCGTAAATTGTTTAAGCTCATCTGTATTTGCCTTATCTTTTAGGTTGTTAAATGTTGGCCGAATGTGTGTACCTGGTAGGAATGGTAGCGCTAAAAATTGTTGTAGGTATCTCTTGACAGAGGTATTAGTTGTATATGCGGTCTTTAGTCCTATGTCTACAGCCTTCTGGAACACCGCCTTCGTCCAATGAAAGACACAGCCTTTGATCTCTTTCCCTGGGAAAATCTCTCTGACTGCCAGCCATGCTGCAGTCTCAAAATCACTGACAAATGTCTCCACTACAGGTGGGTCTATACGCTGAAGAAGTGCTTGAAATACCTCCACGTAATCGCTTTTTCTTCTTCTTGTCATAATTACATACACCATAGGAAATTGCTTTTTTCTCTCTCCATCACTTACAAAAGAATTTATAGACCAAAGTTGTGCGTTAGTACCAAATGGTTTTCCAAGGATCTGAAATAAAAAAAAGTTTTACTCTGTAGTATAGATCGAACTTTAGTCAGGGGCGGATCCAGGAATTTGTAGAGGGGGGTGGCTAACCATATGATGCGAAGCATCATCCGAGCTGCGAGCCTGCGAAGCAGCGAGCGGTTTTGATGGGCTGGTCACCTGCGACACCCAAGGACAATTTACTCAAACAGGGAAACATTACGTCAGGAGAACGTCGGGAGAACGTTAGGAGAACGGTTGTGCCATTGATATCCGGCTTGCCAACTTTATAGCAAATGCTTGAAAAAAATTTTTTGTCATACTCATTTATTCGTTTTATTTACAGTAAATTCATTCATTCATTGATCTATTAATAATTAATAATCAGCTCACCTTAAATGTGCCGTCTATAAACCATCTTTTCGACTTTTGTAGGAGGTCCAGTTGAAACGGCGTGGAGAAAATGAGGTGCCTATGTTTCCATGTGAAGATCTGCTACTAGAAAGTCGTCGACATTAAGAAAGTCTGTGTTGATCTCAAAATGGATGTCTTTCGGTGTAGCTGGACGAGATTTGGCCCTGTGCATGTTTGTGACTCTCTTCATGGTAGAATTTTTGGGTTTCATTGACAGGTCTGTGGTGTTGACGGTTTCCCGTACTGCTTGTTCAATTATGTCTTGTGCGGGACGAAACATGTCTAGTTCTGCTGAAGATTTCACCTAATAAAATATAAATACAAAGTTTGCATGAGTGAAAGAAGAAATAAGAGAAGGGCACATTTAACATTTAACGAAACGTAACTATATTGCTTGTTTGTCCATTACTAGATTTACAGAAGCCATTGATATTTTGAAAAAAATAGTTACCTTGGAATAAATGGTTTTCTTCACTTTCAATGAAGGGTCCGCGGGATGGTTATGGTTGACATGATTAGGTCTAAAGTTGTCTCCAACTTGTGCAACTGCTGCCTGACAAGGGTTGTACTTAGATCTTATGCTGCATCTCCACCGTATACGACCATTTTTGTTTATCTGAAAATGAAAATATTTTCATTCATTCATTAATCAATTTATTCGTTTACAGTTAATAATAATAATCTAATAATAATAATAATCTATTAAATCTAATAATGTATTAATTTAGTCGGTTATTCATTTACAGCAAATCCATCCATTTATTATTATTTATAGTGAAGAGGCTCACCTTAATCCCGTACGAGTATCCATCACTCGTTACTAACAGTGGCTGACCACGCTTGCTACCATTTGGAAGAACAGTGAAGGTTGTAGGCTCGTCGTTTATGTGTTCAGTTGGTAGCTCATCATCATCATGAATAACTGCATCCGACGTCTCATGCACTTCATCAAAATCTCTTTGCGAAATATCAAAACTCCCTGAAAGGGTGTGGTTTTCATCTAGGCTATAGATGAGAAAGAGAGAAATAGCAATACATACGTTTTCAGTAACTAAATATGAATACAAAAGTATAAACAAAATTATTGATCTATTCATTTATTCATTTACAGTAAATTCATTCATTTATTCGTTTAATGCTCTATTAATTTACTCGTTTATTCATTTACATCAAATTCATTCATTTATTGATCTCTTACTTTAGTTGTCATTTACGGCAAAGTCATTCATTTACTCATTTATGATAATTAAAAATAAATAAATGATGCAATTAAAAAGATTGAGAGAAAAATGTCATTAATTACCTTTCCTCACTTTCTCCTGTCGATGTTTCACTCCCTCTTTCAGCTGCATCCACTTCCATCATCTCAGCCAAAAGTGCAACATTGTTGGCATCCCGACTGCAAAAAAAAATTAGAAAGTACTGAATATTTTGAAAAAAAAGGGTCATAATTAAGTTTTCCCTTAACATGATTAAAATAATGGATGTGGTTTTCATCTAGGCTATGGAACGAAAGAGAGAAATAGCAATACTTACGTTTTCAGTAACTAAATATGAATACAAAATTATAAACAAAATTATTGATCTATTCATTTATTCATTTAAAAATAAAAATAAATGATGCAATTAAAAAGATTGAGAGAAAAATGTCAATAATTACCTTTCCTCACTTTCTCCTGTCGATGTTTCACTCCCTCTTTCAGCTGCATCCACTTCCATCATCTCAGCCAAAAGTGCAACATTGTTGGCATCCCGACTGCAAAAAAAAAATTAGAAAGTACTGAATATTTTGAAAAAAAAGGGTCATAATTAAGTTTTCCCTTAACATGATTAAAATAATGGATGTGGTTTTCATCTAGGCTATGGAATGAAAGAGAGAAATAGCAATACATACGTTTTCAGTAACTAAATATGAATACAAAATTATAACACGATTAAAATAATTTTTTTTAACTCTGTGTTACAGTAAATTCAAGCACAGTATTATTAATTATAATTATTATATATATAATAATTACCTATTATCTTCTGGTTCAACTTGGCGTTGACATGGCTGGCATGTAAATGTCAACTGAATTATACCTCTGTTTGCATCCAGATAATCTTTGTTTGATATGCCCGTGTTACATTTTCTGTGTTGCCATCGTTCGCAAGAATCGCATTCCACGGCGTGTTGCCTTGGTCTCACCTCTAAACCACACTCAATACAAGGATACATCGTTGAAAATGATGACAGGGAAAGAAGAAGAATGAAAGGTTTTAGCGCGCCGAAGGCGCGCAGGGACGATGTGGGATTTACAAATCCCTTGCGACCCGGTTAACCTTATTTTTTTTCCTTGGATCACACAGGCCTAGCTTTCCTATTGCCCAAAATGGAGTCTGAGGGGGTTATGCACGCGGTTAGAATACCCGGCAGTTTAAGCTGGAGTGTTAGATGGTCAATACTCAATCCCCCAACGCCTTTAAAACTATTAGAGAGCGAGCTCTGTTCGGTTCCAGTTCGGCGATGGTAGAGGTTTGAGTCCCACCATGGTGGCGAGCCAGAATGTAATGTTGTGCGATGGCAAGTTTAAGGGAAGAGAAAAGAAAACCAAACAGCAACGCCGGTTTGGTAGCGGCCCCGGTATATGACCATAGCGGTTACAAAAAAGAAGTGGAGAAAGCTCCAACAGTTTAGTTTTAAGAAACCGGGAGTCATCCATCAAGCCTTCTGGGAGATAGGATGCCGTATGTGATTTTGAGGTATCTGGTTATCCTTCGGGAATCCCAAATAACCTCCTCCACCCCACCCCCCCCCCCCCCCCCCCAAAAAAAAAAAAAAATCACTGACACACACCCTCAAGCCCTTAAAAGGGCTGTTAAATCTTTATTCAAAAGTTTATTTATATCAAATGTACACTCGTTCCCAGCCAGACAAGCTTGTTTCAATCCTTGCCTAGCGTTTGGTGGTTTCTTGTATATGTTGCAGAAAGGTAGGTTGCACCAATTCCTCCTACGCTTTGTCTACCATTTCCATGCGTCTTCTTGATAAGAGTGTTGCAAGAAAATTTGAGAATGTTCAGTTAGAAAAGTAAAAGGTAGAGAGAAAGATAGGTATCCGCTATTGTATATTGTGCCTGCTGTGTGATTGTTGCTATGGATGGGGTAAGGGGTGCGTTTCTTCGGAGTCCACTCCCAACACGCAGAGTTGCGAGGCAATCCTCACAGACTCAATCCTAAAGACCTCAATGAGTAGCGAGGCAATCCTCACTGACTCCACGCAGTTTAATTCTATTGAGTAATTTTAATTTACTGTGGATTATTTTGTTTTTCTGTTTAGGGTTCGGTGTTCGTTCAGCTTCACCATTGATTCACTATCCTGGAGTATGTGGAGGGTTTTGTTATATAGATCTTATTAAACGCGTTTCAATCGCGCTTCAGCAGAGTTGCGAGGCAGTCCTCACAGACTCTATCCTAAAGTTCCCAATGAGTAGCGAGGCAATCCTCACTGACTCCACGCGATTTAGTTATATTGTATAATTTTTATTTTATTTTATTTTATTATTTTTTTTTTTTTTTTTTTTTTTTTTTTTTTTTTTTTTATTTTCTGGAAACTTATTTTGTTTTTCTGTTAAGAGATCGGTGTTCGTTCAACTCAACCATTAATTCACTATCTTGGAGTCTGTTGAGGGTTTTGGTTTGTAGGTCTTTTAATCGCGTATCAATAGTTTCTATTTTTGCTAGCTCGTGAAGTTCCTTTATCGGTGTCCATTTCGGTTTGCATAGTGCCACTCGCAGGGCATAATTTTGAACCCTCTGTAGCTTCTGAATGTTGGTTTTGCTTAGGTCGCTTGTTATTATGGCACCGTATTCTAGTACCGGGCGTATAAATGTTTTGTAGAGCTTGAGAAGCACATCTTTGTTTGCTCCCCAATTTCTACCTCTGATCATCTTCAGAAAATTGATACGTTTAGTAGCTCTAACCGTAATGGAGTTTACGTGACTGTTTAGACTGAGATTGCTATCTAGGATAAATCCCAAAAATTTGGCCTCTTTGTTTGCTTCTAGTTTGTGATCGTATAACTGGAGATCGATACTCGGGACTGGTTTTTTCCTTTGCTTTTTGAAGAACGTAACTTTTTGAGTTTTGGCGGCATTGAGTTTGATGCGCCACAGGGCACACCAGCTTTCAAGATCGCGAATGGTATCCTGCAGACGATTTTTAATTATGTTTCTGGACTTGCTGGCTGTCCAAATGCCTTTGTCATCTGAGAACTGCGATAGTTCAACAAAGTTTTTCCCTACTTTTTCTATATCATTCACATATATTATGAAAAGAAGCGGACTTAGAACCGACCCTTGTGGTGTTCCCGCTTCGAGTATTACTTCCTCTGACACCTCGCGATTAACCCTCACCTTGATTTTTCGGTCAGTTAGAAATGATGATATGATCCTTAGAATTTTAGTGGGTAATCCCATTTTCGCTAGTTTATATCTCACGCCATTGTGCCATACCGAGTCGAACGCTTTTTCTACATCCAAGAAAAGCGCGGTTCCGATTTCGTTTTGACTAAATGCTGTTTTCATATAATCGATGCAATTAAAAAGATTGAGAGAAAAATGTCAATAATTACCTTTCCTCACTTTCTCCTGTCGATGTTTCACTCCCTCTTTCAGCTGCATCCACTTCCATCATCTCAGCCAAAAGTGCAACATTGTTGGCATCCCGACTGCAAAAAAAAAATTAGAAAGTACTGAATATTTTGAAAAAAAAGGGTCATAATTAAGTTTTCCCTTAACATGATTAAAATAATGGATGTGGTTTTCATCTAGGCTATGGAATGAAAGAGAGAAATAGCAATACATACGTTTTCAGTAACTAAATATGAATACAAAATTATAACACGATTAAAATAATTTTTTTTAACTCTGTGTTACAGTAAATTCAAGCACAGTATTATTAATTATAATTATTATATATATAATAATTACCTATTATCTTCTGGTTCAACTTGGCGTTGACATGGCTGGCATGTAAATGTCAACTGAATTATACCTCTGTTTGCATCCAGATAATCTTTGTTTGATATGCCCGTGTTACATTTTCTGTGTTGCCATCGTTCGCAAGAATCGCATTCCACGGCGTGTTGCCTTGGTCTCACCTCTAAACCACACTCAATACAAGGATACATCGTTGAAAATGATGACAGGGATCTGGCTGGATAATCGTTTTATAGGACATGCTACAAAATGTTTATCCAAGAATATTCTTTGAAGATGTTTGGCGATGTTACCATCAAAGAGTGTGAAAGATGATTAATCATCATTAACAGCTTACTAATGGCGACAAACAACCAAAGGATGATTAGAGATCAGACAAGCGCATCCCTATCAAAACACAGGAACACCACACAAGCGGCATGTATCAGCTTGTCAGTTAGCCACTCCCAGTGCTAAACAAACAAACTGATCGAGTTTTCAAGTCAGTTGAACTTTTAATTTTGGTGGTGACGGACTATCATTCATTTCATCCCGGGACAAAAATGGTAGGTTCCTATTTTTTCAACTAAATGAGAAAATGTTTTCCCGAAATTAGTTTTTGGTGGGAAGATTCGGCCCCGGGAAGATTCGGCCCCAACTGGGGCCGAATCTTCCCACTAACCAGGGGCCGAATCTTCCCGGGGCCGAATCTTCCTAGACCCTCGGGGTCGGAGTACACTTTTTAGTGACAACCACAGATAGCAAAGCAAAGTGATTGAAAGTAACCTTTTCCAAAATGATAGACAAATGATAGACAAAAAGCATTCAATGTTGGCTAATTTTGGCATTCTGTAATGGTACTCTTATTCTCGCCCTCTTGTGGTAGGGGGTCAAATCTTGACATTAAAAAGTAAACAGAAACTTTCTTCTGCAATCATTGTTGTATCTATCCATACCAAAATAATTGCTACAACAACCTTACAATTAGAGGAAATGAGTATAGATGTTTGTAAAATTCACCGAAAATCAATTTTTTTCGGACAGTTCGCACATTCATATGGGACAGAAACTTTTGAGTTAAACTGCTTATTTTAGACCGTCCCGGCAGAAACTGACAACTCAATCCGGTGGAGAAAAAGCCGTCATCTGGCTAATTTGACGTTCAAATTGAACAGATACAATGTCGGATATACACCAATTATGTCACGACCATGCTAGGCAGCAACTTGAAATTCTTAGAATGTTTTCTACTGTCCCTGCCCGACAGTTTAGTATCTTTGTCAAGTGCCGTAACCACGTGGAAATACCGTGGATCAGGTGGAAACCGAGGGCACGATTCGTCCCCACTTTATTCTCAATTCAACGACTTTTCCATTCATTATTTACCTGTCTCCGACTGAGTTAGGCATTATATCTGTCTATTTGATGAACTTTTCAACCTTAACTTTTTGCGGCTTCGTGTAGCACCACCGAAAGGTCACTGCACGGTTACCAATATATTCAGGGATTGATTTTACGAAAATAACAATTATTCCGACTATACCCACATGGGAACTCCTAAATATGCCAAGGGTTAAACTTTTAATAATAACGTATAAAACAGAAGTTGTCATGGTGTGCTTTCTGCACGCATGCATAGAAAACATTGAATAGCACCCAAACCGTCCCCATGCCGAACCGCCCCTACCTAAGCAACCCAAACCGTCCCCACCTATTTTACCCAAACCGTCCTCAATCCCCGAAACCCAAACCGTCCCCACGTCATTTTATTATTATTATTATTATTATTATTATTATTATTATTATTATTATTATTATTATTATTATTATTTTTATACAGATTTATTTTATGCAAAACCACTTACCCAAAAGAGAATTATCAAATCCAACAAATTATAATAATGAATAAAATTATATCCGATTGTGAATTACATTACATTAAATACAGTAACTTCGCCATGTATTCAACGGGTACGGGTCCACTCGCCACCGGGCCAACTCGCCACTGGTGGCGAGTTGGCCCGATATCTGGCGGCGGCTTGGCCCACTTTGACAACCACTATTACAGGTTTAGTACTCACATTTTTTTTTTATGAATAATCCGAAAAAACATTTAAAGAATGAAGAATCCGTTAAAAATCCTCAAATACGATTTCGAATAGCTTTACACAAAAACTCTAGATACGTCTTATCACTACCTGATCACAGACAAAAATGATATTATTCTATTTGTTGTTTCTAGAATTTTAGAGTGAATGTCTTTGAAGTGTGTTTGTTTTTACTGGTTGTCTGTACTGTATATTGTCTCCTGTATAAACAATAAGAACACAAATCAACTCCGTTGTTTTTGTAACACTGTGCACAATACGTCAAACAAGGTAGTGTTTTTACTGACTGATGTCTTTTCAATGAGAACGTGTTGAATGTTTAATTTTATACTTTGAGTGGCTTCATTCATTGTTATACCGGTATTCTCTTTATTTTTTACCCCAGTTTGTCATCGTCGCGTGTCCCATCACCGAGTTATATCTCGCCAACACGCTTTTTACCCCAATTTGCCATCGCTCGAATGGAATGGTTTAACGCGCCAAAGGCGCGCAGGGTCGGTATGGGGAACAAGCCCCTTTCGACCCTCAGTGACTGTAAATGACTAATTTCCACATGTCTACTGCCATCGCACCGCGTCCCATCACCGACTTATATCTCGCCCACACGCTTACATTTCAATTCAGACGAAACAAATAAACTCACACCAAATAAGAGAGTATAAATATTCTCCGTTTTGGTGCGGCTTTCTTTGTCAATACTATATCCTTTCCATTTCATTTCAGTCAAAACAAAGAAACTCACACCAAATCGGAGAGTAGAAATCCCGCCCCTAATCCCGGCTAAATCAATTAGTGAAGTAATTATCACCTTGATCACTGCAAGTCATACTATTAACTTCTGGTGGCGACTTGGTCCAGGTGCTTGGTGGCGAGTTGGTCCGGTGGCGACTGGACCCGTTCCCTATTCAACTGGGAACGGTTTGGGTAAAATAGTGTGGACAGTTTTGGGTAAAATAATGGGAACGGTTTGGGTAAAATAGTGGGGACGGTTCGGTCATGGGGACGGTTCGGGTTATGTCGGCCAACTGGAGTAACTGACCCAGGGGACGGTTTGGGTAAAATAGTTGGGGACGGTTTAGGTAAAATAGTGTGGGGACGGTTCGGCTTGGGGACGGTTTGGGTGCATCCCAAAACATTCAGCGCTCAATGAATTAGGAATGGAGTAAATTGTCACTTAAACCTACGTAATTCTGAAAAAATGAGAGTGTTTTTCGACGGCACCAATCTTTATGCGTCCGAGACAGGGATGGCGTTAAACTTTACAGCAACCTTATAACAGAAAATATTCTTGGAACTGAACTCTGAATCCGAATTTCGAAAGCATTTTCGGATATTCTATTCCAAACTACCACTGCACGCTTATCAGCATTCAGTGATTTTATGAAAATATCAATTATTCCAACCGAACCCATATGGACAGTCTCGAATCTGCCAACGGTTAAACTTTTAATAATGACATAATAATAATAACTCTTTGGCCAGCCGCTGATTTGTCGCGGTCCTCATAAGAGAAGGCCATCATTCCCCCTGCACCCACCCCCTCTTCCCCTCCTCTCCTCCCAGCATTCAGATATAAACTGCTTAATAGTGTCCCTCACTTCCTCTTTTTCAATTTCTTCAATAAGCATTCCTACCCTCTCCCTCGTGTCCCCCTTCAGCCATCTATCCTTTGTTTCTTCACCCCACTTCTGCATTATTCTTCCAGTAAATTTTATTCTATGAGGTATATACTGTGGGCATTCCAAGAGAAAATGTTCCAGGGTCTCCACTACTCCAGAGTGGCACATTTGGCATCCCTTTTCCCCATCTCTCCCAATTTTTCCCCGAAGCTCCAGTGATCTTGATCTCAGTTTGAACAGCAGTGACCCTCCAAAGGTGCCATCTAGGTACTTCTCAAAAGCTGGCTTTTCTTTATATTGTAACCCCTGCAGTGATCTTTTCACGCTAACCCCTGCTCGCCAGTTTCGATTGCAATCTTCCATGACTCTCTCTTTGACAAACCTTTTGCCTTCTTTCATTCCTACTTCTATGTTTGTGACCTCTATAGAGTAATTGTCCATTAGTTCCCTCACATGTTTTGACCACCCCGTTTCTATATTAGAATTCCAAATGGTATCGAGCATCAATTTGCACCACCGGTTGTCAGGCAGGTTTCTCAAGTAGTTAAAGTAACACAGTTTTCCCAAATCTACCCTGTCCTTGATTTTCATCCACCCAAGCTCCCCCCTTACTGCTTCCAAAGCTGCAGCATTACTCGACCCTGTTATCCATCTGCCGGCATCATTTTGAGTATTTTCCAACTTCTTAGTAACGGTTTGGTTTAATGGAATCACGTCCGTGCCATACGTTATACTTGGTAAACCCACCCTCTCCCACAGTGTTTTCCCCACAAAGACCTTGTTGAAACTATTTTTCCCTAAAAGTTTTAGTTGGTTCAGAATTCTTTTCCCCTTCAGAATCAGTTTGGCTGAGTAATTTCTGTACACCCCTCTTCCCGTTATATTTATGCTTACCCCTAGATACTCATACTCACCCGTTTCTCCTACAGTGATTTGTTTGCTTTCCCCTTCGGGGATTGAGAACTCCCCCACTCTCCATCTCTTCGTCATATCTACCTTGCGTCCAACGGGTATTACCTTGCTTTTATTTTCATTTAGTTCGAGCCGCCAAGTGTTCCCATATCTACCAACAATTTCCAGCAGTTTCTCTAGCCCCTGTTCAGTTCTAGACATTAACACCATGTCGTCCGCAAAGAATAAGCCTGGTATCTTTATGTCTCCAACATTTACCCCCTCCGCACTCTGAATTAGTTCGTCCCCTAAATCTTTAACATACAATGCAAACAAAATCGGTGAAAAGATACACCCCTGCTTGAGGCCTATATCCATAGGGACTCGTTTTGTAGTGATACTCCCTAGACTGAGTTGGCTTTGCACATCTGTATACAGTGCTTTCATGATTCCCACAAAGTCACCCCCCAGTCCGATGCCCTCGAGCTTTCGCCACATACCTTCCCTCCACACTCGGTCGTACACTTTTTTCACATCTAGAAATGCCAGAAACATCTTTTTCTTTTCAGCCTTTGTTGATTCTATCAGTTGGGTGAGTGTAAATAGGTGATCAGTGACTCTTCGTCCTTTCCTGAAACCATTTTGAATTTCTCCTAAAAAACCTTTCTCTTCTATAACTTCCTCTAGTCTACCGTATATGACCTTACAGAATACTTTTCCGATGTTACTACTAACTGATATCCCCCTATAGTTATCTAGAACTTCCTTATCCCCCTTTTTGTGTATGAACGACACCTTACTTTCCCTCCACTCTCTGGGGACCTCTTGCTTTCGCAGAGCCAGGTTGAAAAGGTTTGTCAGGACTTCAATAAGTGCCTCCCCTCCATTTTTGAGGAATTCGTTCGGAATTTCATCAGTCCCTCCCGCTTTACCATTTTTTAATTTCGAGACCACGTTCCGCACTTCTTCTGCCGTTATTTCGCTACATACACGATTGGATAGGTTCTCCTCCACCAGTGTATTTCTTTTTGGTGGGGACCCACTGCCCCATCGCCTATCGTTTATCTTTTCCCAGTGCTTGACTAACTCTGAAGCGATACGGCCTTTATCTTCTGTACTTTCCCCATCCACTTTGATACTCTGCACACTACTTTTCCCCCGTTTATTTACCCAGTTCCAAAATACGTTTGAGCTCGAACCCCCCGTTTTCTTTATTGTTCTGGCAAGACTGCAATTGCGCTCCTTCCTATTATTATCCTTTATCTCATTCACCTTTTTCCGTGCCAGTTCATATTCTCCTTTCATTAGTCTCGTGTCATTGTTATCCACCCCTTTAAGCTTCCTACTTCTTCTGTAAGCAGCGCATTTTACCTTCCTTTCTTTTATAGCCTTTTTCAGTCCCTCGTTAACCCTGTATCCAAGCTCTCTCGTTGGGACCCTCACCCTTCCTATACACTCCTTCCCTGCCTCTGTTAGGCTATTTACTATGCCATCTGAAATACTCTGGACATTTGCATCCCTAGGTATACATTCAAGATTTGGTTTTAGTTTTTCCCGAAACTGCTTCCAGTCGGCTCCTTGTTTTAGTCCCCAAACTTCCTTGAAGGTATTTCTGTCTCTATTCGTCTTTTTGCCCATAATCTTAACTGTTATCAGGTTGTGATCACTACCCAAGTCATTTTTTCCCTCGTCATCTATTTCTACATCTATAACCTCCCTCCATACGCTAATGTCAGTGAGTATATAATCAATTATTGTTTTCTTATCGTTCCTCTCCCAGGTCCATTTACCCTTACATTTCGCATCCCTGTTCAGGATCTTTAAACCAAGCTCTTTTGATAGGTCCAACATCTTCCTCCCATTCGTGTTAATTTTCCTATCACCTCCCAGTATGCCCTCCTCCTTATTCCCGATGTGCCCATTGAAGTCCCCCATTAGGACAATACTGAACCCTCTGCTCCCAAGCTCTGTGATATTCGATCTAAGAGTTGTATATATTGAATCATTCCACTCGGGCTTACTTCCCTCCACTGCTAAGTATACAACACCAACGGCAACACTCCTGCTTCCTAACTTGATTTTTGCCCAGACTATTTCGTTGGATACTGGAATCTGAGTCCTTGCTTCTGTGAGATCTGTAATCAATGAGGGCTGTAATTCCTCTTTAGCGTAGATGCCAACACCCCCACCCCGTTTCTGACCCTCAGTTCGCCCAGCTCCTATCAACACGCAACCCTTCATCTGATCAACCCGCTCATCCCGTCGTATCCACGTCTCACTTAGACCCATTATATCGAAGTCTCCTTCGTCCATCATTGTTGATATTTCGCTTACTTTCTTGTGCAGACCCTGGATGTTGCAGTACCCAAACTTAATGAATCTTTGTTTTTTTGTCATCACTGGCACATTATTATAACCCTGGTATGTCCCTGTATTGTGCATGTTTGTTGTTCTTCCTATGTTCCCAGCATTTGTGCCACTCTGGGTTACCGGCTGTGGTCCCCTACCCCCCTTTTCTCCAAAAAAGGCCCAGCCACCTGTAAGATTTTTTGGCCCAACAGGTCTGTACCCATCCTACTTAAATGCAATCCGTCTCGCCCATACAACTCTCCTTGTCCCCAGAATGAATCCCAGTGGTCAATGAAATGTACTCCCAAGTCTTTGCAGTGCTCTCCCAGCTCCTCGTTTAGTGCCATAATCCGCGAGTTCCTCTCATTCCCACCACCCATAACGGGGAGCACCCCTGAAACGATGATCCGAGCATTCCTGCTAAGTAGCTTACTAATTAGGTCCTTGTATGTGTCCACCAAACGAACTGATTTCCTCTCCCTGATGTTATTGGACCCCACATGTAATACCACTACCGGATCAGGCCCCGACCCAGCTACAATACCGTCCACTCTATCCCTCAGGTCCTCCACTTTAGCCCCCGGAAAGCACAGAACTGTTCTATTTTTACTGTCCGGACCACAGACAACCTTGTCGATCCCCCGAACTATGCTACTTCCCGCAACCACCAACTTACTTTTGGACCTCGCCCTATTTATCTCCTCTAGTCTCCTATTGTTTACAGCGTCCTCTTCCTCTCCAACAGCCCCACTCGGAATCAATATCGGTATCGGTATCTTTGACCTAGGATTACTCATATCCTTGTCCCTCCGTCTCTTTCCAGGCCCTGAGCTACCTGGACTACTCCCCTGGTCTTCCCCCGGATCCCTCCTCCTTTTTCCTGGCCTAGACCCCAAGCTACTATCTGTTGCAACTACCTCCATCTCCTCCTCTGTCTCTTCCGAATCGAGCACATCAAATCTGTTTCTGGTGCTGCACTCCCCACTGCCTTTGGACTTTACACCCCTATCTACCTGCTTCTCTGGCCCCCCTTTCCTACCACTTTTGGTAGTCCACGCCAAACGCTTTACAGCATTGCTCCGGCCTGGGCCCCCCTCATCTGTCCTACGTACTTTTCTAGCAGCCCCCACCTCATCACCTACCTCATTCACATCAAAGGTTCTACCCCCATGTTTCCTCTTGGAACCACCGACAACCTTCCATCCTTCTCGGAAAGCCACTTTCACAGGCGTAACTCCAGACAGCCCCGCCCTACCAAGTTTTCCCTTCAGCTCAGCAATCTCCCCCTCAAACTTAACAATTGTCTCAAGTAGGCGGAGGATTTCCTGACAGTTTGCACATACCTCTCCATATCCCATCGAGCGACAGTCCCCATACATCATAGAACACTGTTTACAAACCTCAAGCCCAATATCGCCATCGGTGGCCCCACCAACCCGGCTCTGACCGACACCCCCAGTGACCTCTGTCTGCACACCAATACTTACTCCGTTGGCACCGTTGACCTGGACCGCGATATTACACGTATTTACCTCCATACTTACCTCCGTCTGAACAGACTTGCTCGCCATCATCAAGACAAAATTACGCGATCGAACAGGGAAAATTGTAAACACGCGACAAAAGGCAACACGACGAACCGTTCGACAACTTAGCGCTCACAGTTTTATTTAAGGCCTCCTAACTTTGTCCCAGTTACTATACTAAACTAACTCCCCACAAAGTTGAATAAAATAACCTGAAAATGAAATATATATGATTAGTAAACATATAAAACAAAAGTTGTCATACGGTGACTGCTGCATACAGCCATAGAAAATGTTTAGCGCTCAATCAATTAGGAATGGAGTAAATCGTGACTTAAACTTACCAAATTCTGAAAAACGATAGTTTTTTGGACTGCGCCTATCTTTATGCAAACAGAACGAGCATAGGGTTAAACTTTACAACCAAACTTACAACAGCAAATATGCTCGGTAGGCAATTGTAAATACGAACATGTAAATCATTTTTCGATATTCCTTTCGAAAATGGAAGAAAAGTGAGCTCCAAATTAGCCAATTTTATGAAGAATTTTAGGGCACTCAAATTCAAGGCCCGAAAACTGGGTGAAGGTTTAAAACTTTGAATAAAATATATAACAGCAAAATTGTTCTTGCATGAAGGCCCAATCCTCTCATGGAAAAGGTTTTGAGACGATATGGCTCCAGTGCTGAAAAAGTGCATGTAAATGTTGGCGAAAATATCAATTATTCCGACAGTACCCTTATGGGAAGTCTCAAATCTGCTAAGGGTCAAACTTTTAATAATAACATATAGAACAAACTTTGTCATACGTTGACTGCTGCAAGCAGATAGAGAAAACATTCAGAGCTCAAGCAATTAAAAATGGAGTAAATCGCCACCTAAACTTACCAAATTCTGAAAAATTGGAGTTTTTTTTGGACGGTACTTACTTTTATGCAACCAGAATGGCATAGGGTTAAACTTCACAACCAAACTTAAAAGAGCAAATATGCTCTGTCATCATTTGTGAATACGTACATGAAAAGTTTTTGAAATTAACCCTTTCCAAAATGATAGAAAAAGCAACCAAAGATGGCTAATTTTGGCATTTTCAAACGGTACTCTTATTCTCGCCCTCATTGTGCTTGAGGGTTAAATCTGAAATTAAGAAGTAAACAATAACATTCTTCCACAATCATTGTTGCATCTAGCCATACCAAAATAATTGCTGCAACTACCTTGTAATTAGAGAAATTTGCCCTTGAAATTGGCGAAAATAACAATTATTCCGACAGTACCCTCATGAGAAGTCTCAAATCTGCCAAGGGTTAAACTTTTAATAATAACATATAGAACAAAATTTGTCATACTTTGACTGCTGCAAACAGCTACAGAAAACATTCAGAGCTCAAGCAATTAAAAATGGAGTAAATCGCCACCTAAACTTATCAAATTCTGAAAAAATTGGAGATTTTTTGGACGGTACCTACTTTTATGCAACCAGAATGGGATAGGGTTAAACTTTACAACCAACCTTACAACAGCAGATATGCTCGGTAGTCAATTGTGAATATGTACATGAAAAGTGTTTGAAATTAACTCTTTCCAAAATGATAGAAAAAGCAACCAAAGTTGGCTAATTTTTGCATTTTCAAATTGTACTCTTATCCTCGCCCTCATTGTGCTTGAGGGTTAAATCTGAGATTAAAAAGTAAACAGTAACTTTCTTCCGCAATCATTGTTGCATCTATCCAAACCAAAATAATTGTTACAACAACCTTGTTATTAGAGAAATTTGCCCTTGAAGTTGGTCAATTTTGAAGAAAACATCTATATTCATGTCATTTTTGGCCAGTGGGGGTGAATGTTGAGAGATTTGAGTGGTGATTGTGATGTATCATATTATGCTGTAAACGTGTGGAAAATTTGAGCTGAATAACTGTAAACAATTTTGAGATATTTGAAAAATGGTGAAATTTTTAAGGTTTTGGCAGAATATTTTGAAAATACGCATTTTCACAGATATGCCGATACTGCATTTCACTAGATTTTTTGACATTACATAAGTGAGCCAAATTTGGTCAAAATCGTACAGCTTGTTTTCGAGCAGTTCAACAGACAGAATTCAGGGAGGAAAAATAAAAAAAAAACTAGAGAATTGTAATTTGTTGGACAAATTATGGGCTTTCCCAACTTTTTAATGTGAAAAGGCAAACTGTATTGTACACAAAACTATCGATCAGTTTTGAAAACAGAAAATTTAGTGGAAATCAATGTTTTTGTGATGCTACTAGTTTTTATGCAGCCAAAACAGATATTTGAGATACAGCAGGACACCAAAACATTTAACACAAAGTTTGCTCTTCACTAATTGCAGAATATTGTCATAGAAAGCAAAACAAGTAATGTCTTTTGTGCTTTGGAAAAAATTAGTACATATGAATTATGAGCGTACGGGCCGGGTTTCATGAAGGACTGTGCCCCAACCCACCCCTGAGTCAGGAAGGAGCCGATTTTTCGGCCAATATGCCAGAAAATTTCAGACAATTTAGTTGCCAGAAATGACCACAAAACATTGGTTTTCCACACAAAATGTTGTTTTCCTATCTCATCACTTAGAAGTTGCAAGTAAACTGACCATTATACTGTACAAGTTGATTCAGTGGAACCGTATCCACGTTAATATTATTCATTTATAATCACACAAGTACACATAAAGAGCTCTATTACTGCATATTACGGGAGCACGGTGGCTCAGAAGGTAGAGATGATTGTTGCAATTCAAGAAGTCCTCAGTTCGAATCCCGCCTGTGGCAACCACACTGTGTCCTTGAGCAAGACACTTCATCCAAATTTAATTTCCCACGTGAGAAGTTAGGGGAGGCACTATAGACCAAAGCATTTTTAACACTGTGCTTTCCATAGGGTCCATTGCCTTAGTGTTAAATTGTGAAACTTATAGGCCAAAACTTATAGACCAAAATGTCTGTAACTTATAGACCAAACATGTATGCACTGGTGGCACAGTGCATACATGTTTGGTCTATAAGTTACATACATTTTGGTCTATAAGTTTTGGCCTATAAGTTTCACAATTTAACACTAAGGCAATGGACCCTATGGAAAACTCAGTGTTAAAAATGCTTTGGTCTGTAGCGCCTCTGCATCATGCTTTATGACCAGATCCTATAGTACATTTCTGGCTTATAAGCTTCCACTGTACATTAATTTATTTTTTGTAGTTTGCAAATTAATTTTTTGGTTAGCTTAAATGTTTTTGTGGTTTGCAGTATAAGTTTTGTTTAGCTTAAATGTTTTTTTTTGTTTTTTGTGTTTTGCAAAATAGAAAAATAATTTGCAAACACAAAAAATATCTTCTAAGAAAATATATTTTGTGTTTGCAAATTATTTTTACAAAAAGCTTTTTCATGATTTTTATGAAAAAGTTTTTTGTGAAAATAAATTTGCAAACACAAAATATATTTTCTAAGAAAATATTTTTTGTGTTTGCAAATTATTTTTCTATTTTGCAAGTTTTTATTTTATAAGAAAATATTTTATGTACCCCACACCTGATTTTTTTCCTGCACTCGATCGAATTGTCGCATGAGAGTTCTTCAGTGCATTTTCGATCCTCGGATTGTCTATAGAAAGAAGGTGAGTTGAGGATTTGGATACATTTCATCGTCTGACTAAAGAAAATCATCTTTGACAGAGAGGAAAAAGACATGGAACCAAGAAACAGAGGGCTGATGAAGAATTCGCCTTGGCTTTGACAAAGTGGTGGTCAGCAACACTTCCCATGAAAGAACAACATAAGAAGATTGAAAAACACCCTTTCGTCAAAAATGCCACACGTCCGTTCAGGGAGATCCAGTATAAGAACCGACCTAAACACTGGTTTGATCTCCCCGTACATATGTAGGAGGAAGCTCTTGTGGGGAAAAGTTATCCATGGGAACAAGAATGTTTCACAAATGGCGAGATGTTACCAACAACCATAGATGTGTGGGAAGGTGAATTTTTCACCGAAGCAGAGATGAGTTTACCAAATAACTCTCTACAGAACTGAAGTTTTTTAAAAAGGGCCCTTATAAGGGGGTACCCACACTATTAGAAAGAGATATCTTCTCATGTACACAACCAAGTCTTTGTTATAAAAAAAGACAAAAAAAACAGTTCCCTCCCTAGAGTGTGACCTGATGTCTATATTATTTTAAATCATTTTATATTAGGGGTTATCCATATGGTTTTGGGTTGTCATCTCTCCACTCTGTGCATACAACTTCTATAAATGAGGGCACTGGCATTTTGTGTGTCTTCTTGTGTTTTGTTGTGAGGATAAGGAAATTATGCTTACAATAAAACACAAAATAAAAAAACTTAGTGATTCGCATTGTGGTCGAACTATCTGTGATAGTTGTTTTTTCTGTAGTAAGAATAGTATTCACTGTATGTTTAGCAATCAAAATTTTCTCTACAGTATAAACTGTATATCAGGTTACACTATAAAAATTTTTGATAAGTATGCATACAATATTAAAACCTAATACTCACAGTGAAAAAGAGAAGTGACTCTTAACTCTTTTTTACTGTTGGGAGATAATAGGGACACGGTGATAAAAAAAGGGATTATAGGCCTAACCTAACAAAAATCGACTAAACTATCACAGAGGTTTTAACAAAAAAAACAAAACTGTATTTAAAGTTGAATCATTATAATGAAATGAAATCTGAACATATATACACTGAGATCTGAGTTTGCCTATCCATGAGAAAACCTATTTACATCAAGATTCTTTTTTATGCTAGTTTTTATTTGACAGCCAAGATTTTTTTTTAAAAAGATTTTTTTTTTTAAAATCTTGGTAGTCAGATAAAAAATTGATATCACTTAAGTGATCTGATTTTGAAACAAATATAAAAAATAACTAAAAAACCCTATCTCTCTTTTACACAAATGTCTGGCGAAAATTATATAATAGATGATTGACTTTAATAAAAAACTTAAAAAACTAAAAAGTCATCAATGTAAAAATTACCTCTGTGGGATTGTTTTGACACCTGATATTTATTATTATTACAGTTATTTCAAATAATGTCTATAAGTTTGCTCAAACCATCGTCGAACATCTCTATCATTCTCTTGGAAATTTCTTGGATCAAATTTGATAGTAAGAACTGTCTCTAAATCATATCCTCTTGCAAGATGATCTAAAGCAAATATACAGTACATTCCACACACAGCAGTAAATTCACTTTGTAGTCTCATTGTATTTATTGTCCAGGAATCTGTATTTTTCACTATGAAATTGTATATGCCTCTACCTATTGGTGGTAAACCATATGAATCAAAGTAGATAGCATGATTATCTTTAAAATATATTGCTATCCAATGTTCTCCTGGTTCTTTTGATGAATCTTTGTTCACAATATATGCTTGTCTGTGTTTAGGTTTTTGTTTTGGTAACAAGTCTTTTGAACACACTTTTCCATTTAAGGATGATAACCTTTGAGAACTGTCAAGTATAGTTTGTAATTGTATGGTTTCCATCTTCTTAGCCTTGAAAAAGGCTGGCACGGAGCCGTTAATCAAGATATGCTGTATAATATGACCAGTCTCTTTTAACTAAATCTGCCCACTTTTGAATGTCTTTTTGACAGTCTATTTCAAAGTCCATATGAGCACAATATTCTAATAAGTTTATTTTTCTTGCTCTCTTGTGTAGATTATATAGTATAGTCACTGGACACACTTTCTGTAAACACTCTGCAATGTTCATATCTATTAATGTTGTTGTGTTGGTTCGATTTTCTTCACAGATATTTTTCATTTTCTGTTGAATGGATTTTGTCAGTTCTATCACTACACATTCTTGAAATAATGTTTGCATTTTCTCTTTACACATCTTGCAACGTTCACACTGACTCATCTTGTTTAATAGTCAAATATCACTTCTCTGAATTTGTTGATTTCTATCTCACTATCAAACTCTGCATAACCAACAACGTTGATCACCTCTGGAAGAGCTTGAGCAAACTGAAGTTCAAACCTAAGATTACCGGACTTTATTGAGTGAGCCAAGGGCCCACTACTACTCTGGTCAGGTGTCAAATCAATACCCCAAAGGGTATACCCTTTTGCATAATCCTGCAAAGATAAATTAAATGATTGATTTTGTCCAAAATAGCCCATAGCTTCATACAATGATAAATATGAATTTAGATAAAGTCCACCTTTAAAATTCAGTTCAAAGGGACGTGCTTTAAAAGAATGTCCAGCTATGGTTATTTCCAACCTATTCAAATCGAAATGTTGAAAATTAAATGGATTAGTGCCAATATCTCCATTTATATCTCGATTACTAACTAAACCAAGAATAATTCGTTTTGGCGTCTGTTTATGAAACAGACAGTCTTCTATTTTTGAACGAAGACCACTTCCAATAGTAAAAGTTTTAATTTCACTATGTCTTATGGGCATTTTATAATTTGTTCGATCTATTTGTGCATTAAGATCATTTGCAAATTTTGGAAATAAATGCAATGCCGGTATTCTGAATATGAATTTCTATTTTTCCATGTTCACTACCAATCAAACAAAATTCAGTTGGAGCACGATGCAATTTAATTCTCATCTCAACTCCATTTGGTAAATACTTATCTTGCACAAACAGATCTAAATGTAGTTTTCCTCTTAGTTGTACATTTTTGCTACCACCAATTAATTTAGCTCGTTCAGTCAAACCTTTGTTAGACAAAGCTTTACTTGTTTCTGTATGGTGTCCAGGAGTATCTGTATACCACATCTCACTAGCAGCTAGATGTGTTTTTTTCACATCTCTTGAATAACTAAGAAAATTCTCAAAAAATGCTCTATAAGGATAAAGATCTGTATTGGTGGTGATAAGATTGCCATTCAGTGTAACATCAATTTTACTGAACATGCTATGAAAAAAATTATTGATAGGAGCAAATTGTGTATCTCCACCCAAAACACTCCCATCTTGTTTTGTAATTTTAAATTGAACTTCAAGTGTAGATGCTGCAAGATCTAACCACTTGGTTGTTTGTCTTGGAATTAAAAATTCTATTGGTGAAGAATTATTTAAAGATGCAATAGAACATTGTTCAATTTCACCAATATTTTCTATACCACTTGATGTTGGTGATACATTATCTGGATCAAAACTACTACCAGAATGTTCGTAAGATCCATGTAACATCATGATTTTTTTAATCAAATATTTCAAGTGCTCTTGATTTTCGTTTTGAATAAGCTTGTCTTTGACGTGTCTTGCCTCTACGAGAACGAACCACAGACTGACGTTTTTGTTCTTGTTTTTGTCTTTTTATACCTAAAGCAGATTCACCAACTGATTTCAAAAGATCTTTTCCATGAGTTAATAAAATGTCTTTAGGTACTTTACATTTTTTTATCAATTCATTTGCTATTTCTAAACCATGTTTTAATCCATCTCTCTTTAATGTTTGAAATGCATTTTTTGCAATTGGTTTTATAAATGGTGCAGCTGTTCTTATTTCTGTGCAAAAAATAGACCCTAATCCATATCCATATTGCCGTGGTACACCTTGATACACCGGCATCATTTTTACAAATTTAATTTATGTCTCTGTCTAAAATGCAACTTTACAACTGTCTTGCCACTTACAAACTGAATGGGTTTACCAGTGTTCCCATTTATATTTATACTAATCTGATCAAAATAAGATTTTGATACTGGTACATAATGTACATTACCAAATTCTATATGAGTATGCAAAGACTCTTTATGTGATTCAAATGGAATCACATGTAAAATAGGTGCTTCAATATCACCTAAAAATGTATAATCTGCTATGTCAGAATAAATAAAGATTTGATTGAAATCCACATTTAAGTCAACATTATATTTAAATGCACCTTTTGATGTGTTGGGAAAAATGACAGGAAAAATATTGTCTTTACATCCCATTTTTTGTAATAAACTTTCTGACATTTCAATACCCACTTTCCCTATACTATTTCCTACTATTTTTACATGGCCTTGGAGACTTGAAAATCCAAGATGAAATAATACATCAAATGATTTAAATATGTCTCCAAATTTTTCTTGAATTTCTATTTGCATTGCATCTATGACATGAGCGCCATTTGAACATGCACCTGATAAAATATTTAATTCAACAACAGCAACACCTTTGTGTAATGTATGTTTCAAATTCGTTTTATTAATACGATTTGATATTTTGCTATCTGTCACAATGATTTTAAAAACAGATTCTTCATCTGTAATATTTTTTGCTTCCAATTACTTCAACTAATCCCACTTCCCAATGTTCTTTATCAACATGAATGGGTTTAGATAATTGTGTTTGAAAACAACACTGGTTATTATTTGGAAACATATCCATAGAACTATCACTCAGAAGTATTACGTAAAATGAATTCATTTTTCTTACCTTGTGGTTGTTTCAAATATTTTAAACCTGGACTTGGAAGAATATATCCTAAAGAACTACTTAATAACACTAACCACAATTCTTTATCAGGGCTTTGTAAACTCAAATGTGCAATGGCAGTAATTATAATACTATAAATGATAATAATCTGTGTGAAATAAGTGACTTGATTTTTTGCAACACGATTTCCACAAATTTTAAATTGTTGACTTTGTTGACTTTGTACATCAACACTTGGGGTTTCATTAGGTAATGAAGTTTCATTTGATGCCATATTCTTTTTATATCAAATCTGATTCTGCTATCCAACTATCAAATTTCTTTGGATAACCTTTCCAATGTACTTTAAGTTCTTTAATAATTTTCTTTCCCACACGTCTTGACCGTCTATTAAGAATTGATTCAATTATATATTTTTTATCATCTTTTATACTTTGAATTTCTTGTGGATAAAATGTCCCTTGTATATTTTCACCACCCATATCTTCAAGTTTATAAGTATTGTATGTTTTACATGAGTAATTTTAAATAACTCTTTTGTCCAATTTGGTAAATACCCTTTTTCAAATGTACGTTTGGTTTTTTTTAATACGTCCTATATCACCAACTTTAAATTGTATTTTTTTCTTTTTAAATTTCTTTTTACCATACAAATGTTGAGATACTTCTACTTCATTTTCTAATGATACTGAAGCAGGAGTTCTCTGAATACTTTGATGAAAACTATGATTATATCCATCAACTAAATTTTCCAACACATCAATGTATCTTAATGTACTTTTGTGTGTAAAATATTTCCACATTCGTGTTTTCAATGTGCGTTGAAAACGTTCAACAATACTAGCTTTGGTTTAAGGATTTTCTGTTGTGAAGAAATGAACGTTTTGTTTCTTTAAAAATTTCTGTACATCTTTATTCTTAAATTCAGAACCTTTATCAGATTGTAATGATAATGGTTTACGTCCAGAAGTTTTCAAAATACTCTGAAAAGATTTTGTTAATGTCTCTCCTGATTTATTGTGAATGGGTATTACCCATGCATATTTGGAAAATACATCAATAACACAAACTAAATAACGAAATTGGTCATTGTAAGATTGTAAACTTTGTAAGTCTGCTAAATCAATCTGCCATTGATGACCAATACCACCCACTATAGTCTTACGCCTTGAAAACTTTTTATGGATGGGTTTATGTAAAGTATAAGTTCTTTCTCCTTTCAACCATTTTTTCACTTGATCAATTGTGATGGAATTATCTTTACTACGAGCTGCTTTGTACAATTTTTGTATACCACCATAACCAGCAGGATGTTTTGTATTGTGATATATTTCAGTTAATAAATCATTCAATAAGCCTCCCATTTTTCAGATAATCTATGTTTTGTCAATTTATGCTTTAGTGCTGACTTTGGTGTGTCTTCACTCCACTGCACTCTATGACCTCGACAAACTTTACGTTTTGGAGGGGATGATTGAGGAGTTTCAGACCCACTATCTTCTGGAGAACTTTGATATTTACTGGGTTTGGGTATAGGTTGTCTATTCATCCATAACTAACGTTCATGATTTCCAACAAAATCTTGAGAGTATTTATATCTTTTAATCCACGACTAAACATTTCCCATCCACATGGTTTAAAACCTTTTCAGTGTCTAAAAACATCATTGACTAAATCTATGATATTTGAACCTTTTATGACTTCTCCGTCATAACTTAATACACCCTGATCATCCCAACTCATGTGTGGATGAGATGATAAAGCAGATAATAATGAAGTTGCTTTACGTCTCATTGTAACAGGGACACTTTCTATAATACGATCTCGTAAAAATAATGATTTTTCTCCTGACTCAGGCAATGGAACCAATGTTGGTTGTAATGCCTTCTTATGTGACATTTGAAATTTTTGTAAAGTTTCCCCATACTTTTGTTCTTTCTCACTTTCGGTCAACTCTGAATTTTCTAACACAGATGATAAATCATTTTGAAGTTGTGCAGTATTTGTAACTTGTGGGTTAGGTGGTAATCTTGGTCTTTGAGCTTTTTCATTTCTAAAACGTTGCATATCTTCTAACATTTGATAAGGTACAATAGCCATCTTTTTCATATTTTACTGATTAATTTATTTGCAACATTTGTTGCAACTCCTATAGCAGGTCCAAGTAATGGTGAAAAACCACCTTTTTGATTTAAAATTTGTTTTTTCTTTTTAAGAGTTATTGATTTACTAGTGAGTGCTCGTAGTTGTTGACGCTTTGGATGTAAGTTTTGTTTCTGACTTTTTGTTAGATGTATGTTGCCTTTTAAAAGATTATGACAGCATTCTGACACACAATTAATTAATTCTTTAGGTGCATTTTTCATAATTTGTTTTTGAAATGCTGGAGGAGTTTGACTTAAACCTATTAACATACCACCATATTTTTTAACTAAAGGAATTTTTTGTTTCTTATTTTGTCTCACCATCTTGCTCTTATAGAATCTAATGATTAAATGAAACAAATATAACATGTAATGCTATTTATACATGTGCAAAAAACCAAACTTTATATTATTTATTTCGCTTAAAGTAAGACCTTATCCCTTTAACAGGTTTAGGTGTATTTAAAGCTGTAAAACGTGCCATTGTGGGAATCTTTTCTTTTAATGGTACATGGTCTGTATTTTGTCTAGAACCCATTGGGTCATGCAGTTCATTTTGACTTGGTTTTATTACAGAATACATTGGTTCATGATTTTTAACACCATCTTTTGTTATTGACACTACACATGTTAACTTAAGTGGTGATACTTTTCTTTGTTTTTGAAATTCTTTCACAAGTAATGCTTTTGTTTTTGTAGACGGAGATATATGAGGTGCAATTTCAAAATTTGTGTACATATATTTAGGTCCTACCTTTCGTTGATTTTTTATCTCTCTAGAATTTTATGAATTATTTGATCTTTTCTTAGGGGATTTTCGTTTTCTTTTAGGTGACTTTTGTTTCTTACTCTTTGTTTTTTTTTGAATGGTGAATAGAATGATCTACTTGTCTTATGACCATCCCATCGAATTAAATTACGAATGATAACACCACCAAAAAATCCACCACCTCCTGGTTTTAAAATAATGTTTCATTTTGTTGCAAGATCAACTCTTGGAATTGCAAGTTGTTCAAGATCTTGTTTATGTTTATCCATGTAGGTTAAAGTTTGTTTTGGCAATTTAATTTTCTTATTAAGTGTGATTCTACTTGCTAATGTAAACCATTTTAAAATTTTCTTAAAACCTTTCTTAAGTAATTTTTGTCTTGCAAATGGACTTGTTTCTTGACCAAGTTGTTCCAAAGATTGTATGAATGATACCATGATGATGTGTAGTCGTTGACAAGCTTTGATTAACTAACAACAACTCATTTGAACATGGGGAATTTATAGTTTTGTATAAATGATGGGACCACGTTCATTTTGTGTTACCCAAGGATGAAAAATATCAGTTCTTAATCTCAAAGACTCAGGAGTTCTAGGATAAAAATCAATTAATAAATAACCATGATCAATACTTGTTGCATCTTGATAACATGCATTTAAATGTGGTAATTGAACTTGATTTGACAATACTTTAATTTGTCCTTTATCTCTGGTATTTTTAAATAAAATCATATAATGTGCATTTAAATTTATGGTACGACTAGATTTAGATTGTTGAAACATATTTTGTGTTATTTAAATGACACTTGTATTTCTATGATGTCCTTTTCGTGTGAACCATAATTTAATTTTTTCTTCATCTTTATCTCCTAACATATCATCAAAAACTACAAGATGGGGAATAGTGACATCACTGACAATTTCATTTTCATCATCAGGGATACCTTCTATGAATTTAATAGCTTCACTTTCTTCAAGTAAAGTATATGTATTTTGCCATTCTTTATAACACCAAATGATTTTTTGTGGGGGAATTTGAAATAAGTCATGTTTCATATCAATAAGCTTTTTGACAAATTCTGTTTTTCCTGAACCACTAGGTCCTGAAATAAAGATATTACAAGGGTGTTGAAACAATAAATATTCACTCGATGCCATAATTGCAGTTTTGTGAAAAAGTTTTGTCAAATCATTCACTTATATACTTTCTGATTCCATACCTTCTTCATGTCTTTTAGTAGGTATTCGTCTTAAGGGTGCTTTTAACTCAAATAAAGTTTCTGAAGAATCTATTCTTCTATCTATTTGTGGTACACATTGTCTATACAAGTAATTAATGATTTCTTTATCATAAATTATATTACCCCACACAACTCTTGTCCAAATATTTTCTACATTATCTTTGTAAAAAGCATTCATGATTTGTAATGCATTACAAAATTCCCCATACATTTCATCTTTTTCCAATTGATTATGAATAAACTCTTTTGTTATTGTTAGCTGACCAGGAGTGATCAATTGAATGCATATAATAATGCCTTATGTGTAATCTTGTTGTCTAAGATACGTCTTACTGGTTCCATGGTTGAAATCAAAGTGATGATTCTTTTGTCTGTTCTGATGTATTTTGTGCATCAGGTACCACATTACACCATGCACTTTGTACAACAGGACAGTCAGGAAAATCATTTTCTACATTATCTGTAAACAGTTTGTCTAACTTAGTTTTGAATTGTCCTGCAGCTTGTCTTGCAATTATGGTACTAAATGATGTACTCTGATCATTTAGTACCATGAGTGCAAATAAAGAATTAGAATCTGGAAAATCATCTAGACACTTGTCATATTTCTTCATTGTTGAAAATATTTGATTTAAAGTGAATCCATAATCCATCACGGATAATATTTTATCTGGGGGAGTTTGCATACTTGTTGGTGGTTTGTATGATTGACAATTTCTTATCAATTGAATATAAGAACAATTTGGTGACCACTTAACATGTTCTTGTAAAGGAATATCTTTTTCTTCCCAATTCATTAAACCTTGCCCACATACAAAACATTTTACTTTACCATCTCCCACATAGAAAAATCTAGCCTTAGCTAATTCTTCTTTATAAGTGGGATTAAGTGGTAGAGACATCTTGCCTGCTCAGTGTTCAAAGTTGAAATGAGAAATCTGAAGGGTGGTTTTATACCTTAAACCCATAAGGTCTTGAGTCATATTTATCCACTACAAAAACGTTTTGTGTACACAGATCTGAATGTTTTGGTTTGTCTTTCACTTGTGACATGTCTGTTCTTGTTCAAAGTTGAAATGAGGAATCTGAAGGATATTTTTTATACCTTAAAGCCATAAGGTTTTGTGTCATATTTATCCACTACAAAAGTTTTGTGTACACAGATCTGAATGTTTTGGTTTGTCTTTCACTTGTGACTTGTCTGTTCTTGTTGCGTTTAATTCTATGTGTGTATTCAATGTTCATTTTGTAATTATGTCTGTCTTGTACACATTCCACCATGGATTCAAAATTGACTTTCTGTGATGTATTGTAATCTAATGTGATTCCTTTAACTTTACATGAAGTGTGTATTTGACCATCTTTAATGTATTTGTAACCATAATTTTTTGGACCTAAACCTACATATTCAATAATTTTTGCATCTGGATGTTCATCTGTCCATTGACCTAACCTATTGTTTACAATTTGTGGATTCCAAAGTGAGGGGTTATGGATATAAATACAACTGTCTGTGTCAAAATATAATACTCGTCTACCCAAACGTCCTATTACTTTATATAATTCCATTCGTGCATAAGCTGTTACAAAAGATGCAACTGTAACATTAGCTGATTTGCGAGGTTCATAAACATCTGTAGATTTTGTGTAATTGACTAAAATACATTTATCATGATCAAACAATTCAACATTTTTAATAATGATGTCTTTATCTTGTATCAGGTCAAAATATTTGGATGGTTCTTGTATGTATTCGGTTTTTGTTTTTACATTGTTTTGTGCACTTTTTCCCCATAAACAGTTTAACATGGTTTTAGCAAATGATCTTTGTCCTGGATTTTTTTCAATATTTTCCAAATGTATGTTTTCAATTTGTGCATAGTCTTTCTTAAATGTATCTTTGTCTGTTTCTGTTTTCACCAAATCGGGATATCCACTGGCTTCTTGTTTCATTTTTAAATATTTGTTCACATAATGTTTGTAAATTTCTGAAGACCATTCTTCCCAATTCCAAATCTGATAAGTGTCAAGTAATGTGTATCCCATTCCCAATGCTTTAAAAAGTTCAACAGATGTCCATGTACCTGTAATGCTGCATTGATCTGGTGTGTTTCACATTTGTCTAATTCTTGTTCTGCACATGTATTGCAAAGTGTAAAAATCATTTTCTTGTTGCAATGAATTGGTAATACTGGCATGTGTAGAGATTGTGGTGGTAAAACTTTACATTTGATAAGTCCCCTGTA
The DNA here is from genome assembly GCA_031216915.1 of Pictodentalium vernedei. NCBI lineage: Eukaryota > Metazoa > Mollusca > Scaphopoda > Dentaliida > Dentaliidae > Pictodentalium > Pictodentalium vernedei. The sequence continues at coordinate 551,781,991 of CM062296.1, read as the reverse complement.
CTGTCTTATATTATTCATGTCTATGTTTTCTTTTGTGAGTATATTTGGATGACCTACTGGATATTCTCTGTGTCTATTGACATAAGGATAGAGTGAACAGATGTCTATGTATTTTATTTCATTGTCTGTGTTTTGGTCTATTTTATGATGTAATTTAATGGCATTTGTTCTCCCCCCCCCCCCCCCAAATAATGCTTCATGTGGTTTAATAGGATCCATGTTTGGAAAAAATGAATTTAATGTTGATTTTACTTCCGGATTTGATTCACAAAAATGATCAAGTTCATGTTCCCATGTTATTCTCATGTTATACCCTAATGATTCTAAATGGTGTATGCGTTCCTGTGTATTGTTGTATAGAGTTTGGTAACTTAGCAAATTGATTGGATTTTTCTCATGTGTATTGTCTTTGTAACACGTCATGCACCCATGCCACATACATCCATAAAATTCAAAGATTGTATTTGTGTCTTTGTGAAATCCATCAACATAATATCCCCCTATTTTAACGTCCCCACCATTGAGTGCATGTTGAATATGTATGTTTTCTTCCTGTGCAACTGTCTGTAAAAATCTAATGGCTTTAATGGAGTATTTAACTTTAGCAGGGTAACCTATGTCTGAAATGATTGCCATTTTGTTTTCTGGAAGTGAATTTTTTCTCCAAGCTTTTGTACATGCATCGGCTAAGGTAAATGCTTCTCTCAAGGGATCTATGCCATCACTATCTATAAATTTTTGTCTGAATTCCCCACATCCCCTACGCAAGATATCTACATCTGATTTACAGTATAATTCCATTTCTTTTTGAAAATCAAATCTGGCATTACTAGTAAATTTTTGGTTGTACCACTTGATAAAATCTTCCCTATCTGATGGAGACATTGAATCTGGCATATACAATGTTGGATCTAAATAAGGACCAATATAATTTTGATAAGCTTGTGTGTTTGCCAAATGGGGGAAATAACCTTTTGCTAATTCTGTCAAGCCAAATGTTTTGGGAAATTGTGCCAATCTCATTGAAAGAAAATTTAAAGAATCTATAAGTCTAATACCACAAGCTTTAAGTGAAAGAATTTTGTTTCCATTCATAATTACATCAGGAGTTGTTGTACCAGTTCCAATGAGGTGTCTTAAAATAAATTGTCCATGAAAACCTCTTAAATTGTGACCAATAGCTGTTGTCCCTTTATGTTCCTTACTGAAAAGCCAATCACAAAAATCTGATAAAGTAGATTCCCCTTTAAATATTGATTGCCGATATCCAAATTTGTCACAGGAAATACATTCTTGATCTAAAGATTTGCAAATACATTCCCCACATGCACGATGAGCAACACAGAAATTTGGGATATGAACTCCTGAGTCTTGTGTGGTTTCAAAATCAAAAAACACAAATGGAATGTTTGGTAATTTTTCATCCTCGGGTGAAGTGTATTTTGGAATGAAACATTGGTGATCAGAATTAACTACTTGTTGACAGTATTTACATTTTTTGAATCGTTCACAGATATGTTTTCCTTTTGTTAGATATATTAATGAATTGCACGTTTTACATTTTTGAACTAATTGACAAATTATTTTTTCTTCTTTCCCCTTTGTAGTGATATGGTTATTATAGCATGATAAACTTCTAAATTGTCTATTGCAAGTGTAACAGATGATGGGATGTTCAGGAATACATTTTGTTGGAGCATAGCAAACACAACCAAAAGGACACATGTGACGTTCTCTCTGTTGGACCCCTTTGCTGCAATGTTCACAATAGTATGAACATCCTAAAAACCCTGTAATTGTAGTGATAGTATCAAAATGCTGGTCATGGTGGCAAATATGAATAACTTTACTGTCAGTGGTGGTAGTTGGAGGTTTGAATAAAAATTCACCTTTTGCATACTGTGGATGAATTTTGATGACATACTCTGGGTAAAGCAGGTCTTGTATTTTATAATATTCTTCATATCCACAAGGAATATTATAATCAAGACCTGCTTTGTCCATCAATGCCTTAGCTTCCCGCTCTTGTGCCAGTCTATCAGAATATCTAATATTTTTCCATTTCTTTTGCCAAAGTTCAGAATTATCTCTATCAACATGACACTTTCCCACTACAATGGCCCATGCGAGACACATTGAATCATTAACATTTTCAATTTCAATAATACTTCTCTTGTTTCCCACCATTTTATCAACAAATGAAAATGAAATTGGTGTGTGTCGCCCAGACCCTTGTGGTAGAGAAGTGTGTGTTATTTCTAAAGATAATTGCCCATCATGGATAGTAAAGTTAGCATTTGATTGTACAACTTTTTCTATTTCATCTAATATGGTGTTACCAGTGATAGCTGAAGCCTTAGTAAATGGGATAAATATACCTATTTCTAATCCTGGGTGGTTAACTGATATACAACTGATGACCAGTTATTCTAATAAAAAACATTCAGAGAGAGTGGGGATAGAGCTCAATAGTCAATCACTCATATATTTGTGGGAAGCAGCATCAGTGTGTTAATAGGCTCATCAAAAATTCGTTTTTCTGCGTTCTTCTCAATTTTCAGATGAAAAAGCTCAGGAACCGAAAATAAGAGGAAAATCCTGTGTATTGGGCGGGCACAATCACTTCATCTAGTTTTTTTTGATTTTCCATTGAAAAAGGAAAATACATTTGTTATTCTTCGGAATTCTTATTTGGATTTTCCTTTGAAAAAGGAAAATACATTTGTTTTTCTTCGGATTCTTATTTTTTATTAATATTATTATTTTTATTCCAACCCTTTTATAATCACTAAATCTCGGAAAAAACTTTACAATTTTTTTTAAACTTGGGGGACACATAGAGCGTCCCAAAGTATATGCCTGTGTCGCGAAACCGTTCCGGGCTAAATTATCCTATGACCCTCTTTTGGAGCCGAAACGTCCTCCAAAACGCCCGAAATGGCCAAAAAATCGAAAAAAAAAATTCGATTTTTTGTGTGTTTTGTATCAGTCATTAGCCCAAAAAACACCCCTCAAAATTTTTCCTCCCAAAATATTTCGGTTCGGACTCCACGACCAAAAAACGAAAAATCGGTCTTCGGACTGGTAATTTGACCTGATTATACTGTACTACAGGAGTGGGTTAAAAACGCCAGTGATTGAGAATCTGTAGTCCGTATATAGGCAAAAAGATTCCCCGTAGTTTGGAAGCACAATTTTGTTGCGTTTCGCTTCAAGCGGTCGCCAAATGTGCACTCTCGGCCTCTCAACGGTCCGTACACCCTCTATTTGGCATGAGAGTACTCGGCGTTCTTGACTCGTATAAGGCATCAGTGATTGAAATGGCAACATTCACGGTCTCTTTAAACCTTTCCCCACCCCACGGGAATAGGGTTTTATTTCACTTGGCTTCTGATGGCTGGAGAACTACCTGTCTGGTTCGGACTTGGAAAATTTTGAACAAAAATCGGAATTTTTTTTTTTCGGTTTTCTATTCGTTTTGTACAAGTTTGAGACGAAAAAAATTGTTTTTTTTCTTTACCTGGAGGTTTTTGGTCCGGTCTTCGGAATGGTACTACGACCTGAGTATACTTTGATACCGGAGTGGGTTAAAAGCGGTGGTGATGGAAAATGTGTAGCCCGTATATAGGTAAAAATATTCCCCGCAGTGTGGAAGCACAATCCTGTTGCATTTGGCTTCGGGCGGTCGCCAAATGTACACTCTCGGCCTCTCAACGGTCCGTACACCCTCTTTTTGGCATGAGAATACTCGGCGTTCTTGACTCGTATAAGGTTTCTGTTATTGAAATGGCAACATGCACGGTCTCTTTAAACCTTTCCCCACGCCATGGGAATAGGGTTTTTATTTCACTTGGCTTCTGATGGCTGGATAACTACCACACAGGTTCGGACTTGGAAAATTTTGAACAAAAATCGTAATTTCTTTTTTTCGGTTTTCTATGCGTTTTGATCAATTTTGAGACGAAAAAAATTGTTTTCTTTACCTGGAAAATTTTTGGTACGGTTGGGACTGAAAATTTTTGATCAAAAACCTAACTTTTTTCTTTCGATCGCCACTTTGACCTGACAAAACTGTACTACGAGCCAAATGTACACTCTCGGCCTCTCAACGGTCCGTACACCCTCTTTTTGGCATGAGAATACTCGGCGTTCTTGACTCGTATAAGGTTTCTGTTATTGAAATGGCAACATGCACGGTCTCTTTAAACCTTTCCCCACGCCATGGGAATAGGGTTTTTATTTCACTTGGCTTCTGATGGCTGGATAACTACCACACCGGTTCGGACTTGGAAAATTTTGAACAAAAATCGTAATTTCTTTTTTTCGGTTTTCTATGCGTTTTGATCAATTTTGAGACGAAAAAAATTGTTTTCTTTACCTGGAAAATTTTTGGTACGGTTGGGACTGAAAATTTTTGATCAAAAACCTAACTTTTTTCTTTCGATCGCCACTTTGACCTGACAAAACTGTACTACGAGACGGGTTAAAGTGGCCGTTATTAAGGATTTGGATGCAGTGGCTCTTCCTCCACCCATAAAACTATCCGACGCGACTGCCAAACCCCCACCCAACACAAACACCCATTAGTTGGACTCTACAGATTCTGGCGTCCAAGCAAAAACGTTGATCATTTTGCACCCGGCGACCTCAGCATCAGTGAATGTTGTACATAATAACGTTACATGGTATCTTATATTCTAAACTGAAATCGAAAGTAGAACACTGGGAGTCTGTTGTTTTTTATGGGCATATGACTCCCGTTACTCATCCCCCCCCCCCCCCCCCGCCCTCATTAAATTTGATGACGGTGGCAATTCCGATGGTATTGCCAAATGTCACAGCCAAATTAGATTTTTGCTGAATATTGTCACTTTAAAAATCGGAATTTTGTTTTCGGTTTTCTATGCGTTTTGGTCAATTTTGAGACGAAAACATTGTTTTCTTTACCTGGAAATTTTTTGGTCCGGTTGGGAGTGAAAATTTTTGATCAAAAACCAAACTGTTTTCTTTCGATCGCCACTTTGGCCTGACAAAACTGTACTACGAGGCGAGTTAAAGTCGCCGTTATTCAGAATTTGGATGTTGTGGCTCTTCCTCCACTCGTATAAAACTATCCGACGCGACTGCCCAACCCCCACCCAACACAAACACCCATTTAGTTGGACTCTACAACTCTGGTGTCCATGCCAGGAAACACGTCTGAAAAACATTGATCATTTTACACCCAGCGACCTCAAATTCAGTGAACGCTGTACATAATTTGAAATCAAAATTTACAGTAAAACCCGCAGACATTGGAATTCGCGTTTCTTTTAAATATTTAATATTACTTAATCAGTTCCTGCGGATAGAATACCAATTCAAATGATTTGTGATAATTTGCAATATATTCAGAAAAATATGCGCTTTTAGATTATATAGGGTAGGCGTTTAGTGTCATTTTACGTTTTGAGTGAAAAATCGTTGAAACTTGAAGGGTGTCGAATTACAAGAAATATCCTGACAATTACCTACCTGCAACTACCCATTTGCTTCCTAACATTCTGACATGGAAACCAAAAGTAAAAGAGCCCCACGACGGCCTGGAATTAGTTGCTGTAAACAGAGTGAGGACTGGGAAACTCTGCCCCCCCCCCCCCCCACACCTCACAAAAAAAGGTCGGCATGTGACGGTGGCGAACCGCGACCCCAATAAACATCTCTGTCGAAAATTTACACATCCTATCGGAAAATAATTTCTGACAAGTGAGACATAGACTCCGAGCCAGCAGCCAACAGAAGCTAAGAAATGCCCGATGACCTCCTACATAACTGTTAGAATATCAACATTGTCAAAGAACTCATTATTCAAGTCGGCAAAGAGATTTCCCAACACCAAACCAGAACCGAGTCCGGAACGTGCGGGATGTAGAAATGTCACACACCATTGTTAACCACTGACTAAACGCAGAGCCATGACAAGCCTCAAATGAGGCATTACGAGGTTCTAGAATTGTTATCAGAGCCTCTTATTTAAAAAAAAAGTCGGGAAGGGGAGGACCCCCTCAAATACCCTCCCCCATCTCGGGGCTGTGCACTTTGGATATGCCTAATATGTTACGGACTTTGGGCTCAAAAGTTTGAATTAGTTTTAGGTATACATATGCACCCCCCCCCCCCCCCCCTTCTCCGCACACACATGTCAAATGTTTAAATACTGCTGACTTCGAGTCTGGGAAGTTGCCTTCTGGTACCGCGTTTCAATTTCAGGCTTTCACCATAAGAGCTCACGGCATAGATAAATAACTGAGAATTATTCATCTACCTGAAGACCCTGCGACGTACATGTAGGAAGGTAAGAAGCAGCAGGAAGAGTTGAGGCAATATGACCAATGCCTGGTGGAATTCCTCTAAAGTGACAACAATATACATGATTGCTTAATCTTGACTTTAGGCCTATACTTGTTGTGGTCGTACAAACCCAGGCTTGTCATTATTACAATGGCAGGAGGGCATTAATGTTCCAAGAGGGACATTTTTGGTCCACCTTAATTCATCAAAGGCGGGATACTGGGGTCAGTCCTATTCTTGAGTTGACACGAAGTTTGTTGGGTCTTGCCGAGCCAGTAACCAGTGATGCCCCACAAATATCAAACAGTTTACCATGGGTACCGTACCAGCAAGAAATTTGGTGAAAAAAAGCCCCAAAGAACAATACACACTGGTAAACATATTGCAAGAATTGTTACTCAATAAAGAAATATTTTGATATTATGTTATTTCGAAAACAGAACGTTTCAAAAAACGGGAGTGTGAAAAGAAGGAAAGAAAGTTGTAGTCAGCTGCTCTGCACATCAAGGGAGAGGACTCAACACAATTCTCTTGCCAAAACCATTTGTTTCAAAAACGCTTTGTCATTCACTTCACGTGGTTACATGAAGAAGGCTGTGCACTGCACAACACAGCGTTGTGACAGAATTTGTCTTTCACTTTGCGACAGGATGGAACTCGGATCTAAATATATGCATTTATGACAGAGAAGAAATCATTATTCAAATCGACAAAGAGATTTCCCAACACCAGACCAGAACCGAGACCAGAAAGTGCGAGATTTGAAAAGTCGATAGTTTGCCTTACAAAGTCGATAGTTTGCCTGTAGTACAACACTGAGAATCTATTATTTTTTATGAACATATGACTCCAGCCACGCCCCCTCCCCCTCCGCCCTCATTGAATTTGATGACGTGGCAATTGCGACGGCATTGCCAAGATTTAATGTCACAGCCAATTCAAAGGACTGGTGAATATTGTCATTTCCTTCTTTGTGATTCAAATTTATTACGAATCAAAGGTGTGGCGTCGTATTGTTTTAAATTTCCCAAACCGCTGTTACTTGAATACACCCGGCAAGGGCCGTGGATCAATCAGAAAGTTCAAAGTTTGTGGGGGGGGGGGGGGGGGATCGCAGGTTTCTTCCGCGAAGTAACAGGTGGCCAACAGCAATTGTTGGCATTGCCAGTGGGGTCTTTGGGCATGCTCCCAAAGAAAAGTTTTGAAATAGGACACTCTTAGAATGCATTTCTAGCGTTCTGGCATACGACAACCGCTTCCAAAATTGTTTGTTACCTATGTGAAAATGGTGAGTCAAAACCTGTTTTTAACAAATATTTCGTGTCGGCATGAATATCTTGGGCTTCATTACTTTGCCTGATGCGGATAGAACCCTCTGTAACGCCGAACAAGTTTATTTTCCGAGAAGGAACTCTTAGCGTGTACTGTGTATTCTTGCGCTTGCATGCCACCCCCCTCCCCCCCTACCACAACCGATTTAAGTCAAGAGATCGGCCGGACAGTACAAGTCGTTCAACGAGGAATCTCCATAGACTTGCGCCGATCGTCGCTTGAAGTCGATCTCGCCGGACAGCACAAGTTTTTTAATATGAGCACTGGTTCCTACAAAGTCGATAGTTTGCCTCTCCCACACAAGTTTGAAACTAAACAATCTTGAAAAAATATATTGTTTTCTAATGCGTATCCTTTAAGTATTCTGTTTAACTTTTACATCACTAAAATACCTACTCTCACGAAAGGCATGCACAACAGGGCTTACAATAGCTTGAAGATATGTGTACCACCAAAGTTCAGTACCGTACGCATTATAACAATGCACTTGCAAACGACGGCGCTGTGTACTATAATGCATACTGCACTTGGATGGTGCACTTGTCTTCAACCACTGCTAACTCTGCTCGTGCCGAGTTAGTAAGTTGGGAAGTCTGTCAGTTGCTTGCCGCTGCGCATTGGTTCTCTCCAGCATCTCCGGTTTCTCCACCGTAAAACAGTCTGTAGTATATAACGGACGATTCTGGCGTCATTTCCAGGAGGCTGTCAGGTGCAAACAATGTTAAAAAACATTTCCCCACAGAAACCGGATCTTCGTTACTAAAAGTTCTACAACGTCCTCTGCAGACTACAGCGCTTTCACACACTTGTTTATACACTGGTTTATCACCTTTGACACAGGGTATAAACCGTATAAACCTTTAGCCGGGAGTGGAGATAAGCGAGGCGAGAGATTTCTATTTTTATATCAAAGTTTCAGTCGCAGCGTATCCAAGATCACCGAAAACAAGATTTTTTTAATAAAAGGAATGACCGAAGAAAGCAAAGTCAGTAAGTATGTTATATAAAACAATATTTAACAATGAAACGACACAACTTAATGGGAAAATCGACTCTTGTAGTATGAAAAAAACACCTGCTGATCATCTCGGAAAATGAATTTCTCGGGCAAATTTCTCCTTCAAATATCGTTTTTCTCATGTTCGCACAAATGTAACATGTTAAAATCATAGATCGACAGATTCGGCGTTCAGTTTCACACCAGAAACTATCAACCATAACAACGAAGGAGGTTTGGTGCTACTGAAACTGTTCAAAATATAATGTCACCTTATCGATTTTTTTATACGCCCAGTTGTATACGCTCGTTTCTTCAGTTGATGAGTCGTATACATTTTTTATGCTTGTGAGGTGACCTTTTCGATGTGAGAATCTGGTAAATTTGGAGCCTGTAAGTTCCGAAAGCAAGATAGGCCTATACGCGCACAAGCCGGGTTGAATGCAACATTGCATTGCGTTGAATAAGCGAACCACAGGTTACCCTTTTCAACGCAGAGAAATAGCCCATTTTACTGCATTATAGAATCTAACGATAGGCGGTGAACTATATGAAGATGAGACTGGTTTAATGGCCTAGCGCAACAATGTTGGATCAAGTTGGACCGCATTATTTACTGTAAGTAGACTCTTTCAGACACAATTTGTTCCAAAACACGTTTTGGGGGTGAAATAATTTTTTGAGGGCAGTCAAGATCTTTTTGGGCACTCAGGATTCTTTCGGATGAAGTGGACCTGAGCTCCACATCCTCCCCCACCTCACCCAGAAAATAAAAATTCCCGTACGCATATGGCAGAATAGATAGCAAGTAATTATAATTTTATGAATTTTTAGGCTCAAGCACCAATTTGTTAAGTTCTTAAATCATCGGGTCTGTAAATTTCAGTAAACTACAAAAGGTTTAACATAAACTCACGGCTACATATAAAAAGCCTCTTGTGCTTTGCTTCTTTACATGGTAACAATTTGTTGAGTTTTTAACTTTTGTGGGTCCCTAAATTTCAATGGACTGCAACAGGCAGACCAAATATCTAGCAGACTCCAAAGAAACATTGATGCTGAACTTATTTACTGTAGTTTAAGGGCACCTTTCTGCAACTATAGCTAACTTACCCAATTTTTTGTTGTGTTCCCGCAAATGTTTAGTAAGTAAGTATAATTCTAAGTAACTGATGAGGCCTAATTCAATTCTATTTTTCGTTCAACAAAAATGATGTGGCTCAGTTCCAGATTAACTTTGTTACCCAGCTTCAGCCCCCCCCCCCCCCCACACACACACACACATACACCACCACCACCTAACCACTGTGCGGCTCGGATGCTGCTGCGTAGCACACGGTGAGCATACATGGTGGTCCCCTTGGGATTAGCTCTGATAGCCCAACCCCCACCTCAACCCCAATATTTTTTACCTTCCTTCGCTCCTGAATAATCAACTATACACTATTTTAAAAATAAATATGTGGAACTGATTCAAATGAACGCTTTTCCAGTGTGTTATCGTATTACTATAAACAAAGAAAAAGTGTGGTATACATGTAAACTACGTTTTTAAAATTGTGTGTTAGAGGTCAGTGTAAAACAAAACGCAAACGAAGAAAATAACCAAACGAATAAATTTAGAAGCGAGTCTGATAACGAAAGGAGCAGAGAATTCCAATTTGTTGTGTTCTACGACTGGATCTTTAGCCTGTGTGGAGTCTGTCTCCCACCGTACAGAGGACAGCCATTTTACTTCCCCACCCAACAGGACGACAGGCCGTGACATCATCAACTCCGCAACTGATGCTGCCAGAGAGGGTTCAGATACCTCCATATCTTTTCTCAGCCGGGGATCCGCGATTCCGCGACTTCTGGCACGAGAGACCAGCGAACTTATGCACCACTCTTTTCAACTTGTCACCCACATTTCAACTTGGGGTGGGGGGATGTGCCCCCCCCCCCCCTGGTTACCTTCTTGAATGAGAGTAAATAATTTCAGTTTACAGGCATGACAAACTGGAAAAATATATCAGTAAAATATATTAGTTGCAGGTGTATTTTATAGAATAATGTAATGGCCGGTCTGGGTTTGAATGAAATTGCTGAGTCGAGAGGCCGGTTTGGGTGTATCAAGATATGACCAGGACACATGGCGTACAAAATTATTTTTTCCAAAAGGGTTAAGAAGGAAACTGGAGAGCAGTTTGGATAACTTTGTTGGCGGCCTGTTTGGGTGAAATTCTCAGAAACCGGCAAGATCGGTTCTTGTCACTCTGAAGTCGATTTGGCTAGTGACGCGTGCCAGGTGTGCGTTCCGTTTGGCTGTGCTACTAAAGTGCGGGATGACCTCTTCGCCTAGTCTCCTGTGCATTCCACTAACTTTCAC